>JAIUZE010017509.1:0-10097 GCA_022085475.1 Heliosperma pusillum | reverse complement strand
AGGCTCCTAATCTAAACATGGCCAGATTCTCGGAATCACATTTTCCGATTCGATATGCGATCACGTTTCGCACCCAAGACTCGGTCTTACAAAGAAAACGCCGAGTACCCACATTCTCGGTAGATCAATTCACGAAAGAGGCGGAAAACGAGCTCAAGCCTCATAACATGCGGTACGCTACATGCAAATAACACCACCTCGCAAGTACACAACATTTGACGGCCGGGTCGATCAACGCATAGCGTTTAACTCCCAACAACGTCGTCGTATGCCCACTAACACATGCATTTAAGCAGTAGGATACCTCTCCGTTCCGACATTCCAGCCTTACGAACGGGAAGGTAGCAAAGGGAATGAGAATACAAAGCACAAGACAAAATAGTGCTCAAACCGACTCATTTGTAAAAACCGACTCAAAGTGGGAACATATCGAAAACCGTCACCAAACATGTGATACATGCGAAAGAGATATCATATATCCAAAACATGAATATTATAAGACATTACGTAAAATTATATGATAAACCGATCATGCGAACTAATATAAATTACGAGTTTTTGAAGTTGAAGGAAAAAAATATACAGCCGTGTTCCAGGCCGGGCTGTAGACCGGCGGCCGGTGGGCCGGCTCAGAACACAGGCAAAATCCCAAAAACAGAGAAAAGGGGTCTGGGCCGGTCAGTCGACCGGCGGCCGGTAGGCCGGCCTGGAGCACCATATCATGCAAACCCCAAAATTTCCAAATGAGTTTCTGATGTGTTCCCAGCCGGTGGTCAGACCGGCGGCCGGTCGACCGGCTGGGATCACTTCTTCACCCGTGAGCTTCCAAAGCTCAACCAATTCATTTCAAAACTCAATTATACTTGTAATAATCATCAACAATCAATATATATCATCAATATCCATCATATAACCTCATTTACTAATCATAGCATAGTTTCTAATCTTCCTAATCGTAATCTAATACGATTTTCTAGCATATAAACATGTAAAACACGTAAGTAATACCGAGTAACCCTTCACCGTTACCTTTGAGCGTCTCTAATGATCGTCAAGCTCCTCTTCTATAAGGAAATAGTCTTTGTCGGGATCTTGGAGGTCGCCACCTACAATTAGATCGTAAAAAGATGAATAAAGTTCATCTTGAGAAAGACGGAATGCTTAAAAAGCGAGAAAGACGATAATTTTATTATCAATACGGATAGAGGAAGGTACGGGAGGAAGAATAAGATAAACTTACGTAAATTCTATCGAGTAACGAAGAAGTTACGTCAATTCTAAGATCGAATTCAAAGAGGGAAAGTTGCTTAAGGAAGAAGAAAGAAAAGTGTGTTTGATTTTTGTGTGGAAATGAAATATTAGGTTAAGGAGGATGAGTTGTGTGAGTTATGAGGAAAAGTCAAAGACGATTTCCAAAGTCAAGAAAGTCAAACTTGACTTAAGACGGCTTTTTCATGAAATCTCGCAGAAATTCCAAATACGAACTCGGAAATTCTAAATTCGACTCGGAACTTAAAATTATAATTTAAAACTTAAAATTACTGAAAAAGTTTCGTAAAATATTTCTACTAGAAAAATAGGGTACATTTCCGGGTGTTACATCACGGTCGAGAGGAATCCCGGGCAAATCTTCGGGGAATACATCAATAAATTCACGAACTATAGGCACATCTTCAATATTCAGCAAAGAGGTAGTTGAAGAGGCCAGATTTAGACTAGGACCGTATTATTATCGTCGTTCTACCAGGATGAAATTAGTCTACATATACGAAATGTAGCATCGTGTTTGCGTTCAGGGAAATGTTTTATCCCGTAGATGCCTTTTAATCATACTTGCAGGGACATGGTGCTAGTGCGTGGCATTTACCGTGAGAGATGTCGTCAACGTATTGTACGTTTGGTTGGATGATTATATGATTGATTATTCATGATCTTTGGATGACTTGGTATAGTTTGTTTGTCGAGTCTCAATCTTATCAAACTTATGCCGCTAACGGTGAGATGCAAGCCCTAGTGTGAGTGTATGGTTGCCTAAGAGTGTCATCCCCGAGTCTTTCTATAATATGATGGCTACGGATTTGTACTTCATATGCTCTTATCTTTATATAATGAATTGCCTATTTATCCTTCTCGTATTTCACATGTATATCTATATATGCATGCTTCTACTTTTGTATTTCCGTTTATGTACGTTTAATGTGATATGGCTGGGAGAACCCGGAGTTACTCCCCACTGATTGTGGCGTTCATGTTTTTCATGGATGAACAGGTTGCTTGATTGGATGGCTTTTTGCTTGTGGTATTTTTGGGTTCGGGTGTGAGCTAGCGGGCGTTGGCCAGTTGCTAATTACTTTGATATTTGATAACATTTTGAGAGCCTTCGTCTCTTTGTAGTATTTTATATATTGGTTTGTAATTATTGACATTCCTCGTACCTTTCTCTTTGCATGTGAAAAGTTTTAAAAACACCGTATTTTCCGATATATTAATCACATGCTTGTATGTTTTATTTCCGCATTCGCGAGGGTTGTCACATATTAATGTTCAATCACCATCCTCAATAAGATGCATCACATATAACTTTTAATTAGCACAAACTACTATAAAAAAAACCTTCGTTTTGAAACATGAAATGATAATGGGAATTTAATGAATTGTTAGTTAGATTGGTATAATATTTGGTGGGTTAATTGTTAGTTCGGCAAACTAACAAGTAATTGATTAGGTTGTCGAGTAATTGGAACAATAAAGATACGGTTTAATAGACCAACTAAGATAATAGCTTAACAAAGCCAATGAATAAGATCATTCTATAGACTAATGAATAACGTTCAGGGGTACACCGTATAATTTCAAAAATTTAGGCGTACACCATAGAAAACAGAAGGGGTATACCATAGAATTTCCCATTTATTTGTTATGAACATATTTATAAGCTAAGTTACATATCATATATCACATGTCACATTTGTGACAAATGACAAAATCACAAAATAAAAGGGACGCCCATGTTAAAATGTCATAATCAGGATTAAGAAACATGATTAGTACCTAATTCCTATAGCCCATCCTAAAGCTTTGATAAGACAAAAAGAAAAAGGCAAGCCACCCTTCCCCATGGTGGTGCCGGTTTTGTGAGGTAAATAAGAGGATATTTTCCGCTTGTTTAATCACTACTTCATCTCATTTTTAATTACTCCAACTTCTCACGAAAATCATATATTCATTATAAACTTAAGAAGTTTCATAAAACTATTTTTCTAGTACTACCACTACATTACTAAGTGTAGTAATAAGAGTGTTAGTATTCATATATTAAGGGTTACTCACCTATTGTTCTAGTAAATCAATAGTTGAGGGATAAGTGATAGTCTAGGTGAAACTTAGAAGAGTATTCCTACACTTGGAACTAGGAAGTTCATCCCTCCATTCGTAAGCTCAAGAAAAAGTGTAAGAAGGTATCTTACACTTGTGCTCTTACTCGTCCAAAACTCAATGTGAGGAACAAATTTTCTATTCAAACTTTGATTTAATTTGTTTGCATGCACTAGATCTAGGGAACTAGTTAAAGAGGTAATTAGTTAATCTTAAAAAGAGTCTTAAGAGTAGGTTAATGAACCTAACAATTGGTATCAGAGCCATGTTCGATGTTGCATGCAAATCGTTTAATAGTTTTTACAAGTTAAAAATAACAAAATGAAACTAGAAGTTTTATGTTTTATTGGATAAAATCACGAAATATTTATGCATGATATACCTTCTAGTCCTAAAATGGTTTTGGGTCTTTTTTATGATCTATGGATAATTATTGCTTAATTTAATGATTTTTAGTAATATAAACACATTTTAATGAGTAAAATGAACTGTTATTTAGTACATATAGCTAGACTTGGAATCTAGCCATAAAAGTTTAGTATGATATCACATCCATAGTTTACCTACTGTATGAAAAACAAAAGATAAATATGATTTATTTTGCATGCTTTATGATTTTTTATTGGTTAAAAGGTCATAAATAGTGATTACTTTGGCATAAATAGCTAAAAACAATTCTGTGGCATGATAAAATTATTATAATTTGCATATATATTGTACATATCAGATGTAAAATTATAAAATTAATTAGATTAATTTTCTTCTGTTATAAGCATTTTATTTAATTTAATCGATTATATGCAACTATATTTTTCTCTAAAATAATTCAAATTTTTTGACCAAAAGTTTAGATATATTGAGGGTCTTGGAAATGTTCCAGAATATTCAAAATTTTTATATTCAAATTTTGAGTTATTGTAATTAAATTTGGAATTATTTCATAAGTGTTATGTGAATAAGAACAAAAGAACTAGCAATAAATTTGATTTTAATATTGATTTATGATTTTAATTGGTTATTATCATGCATTTTCGTAAAACCGAGTTATATACGATATAATTTATTAGGGATATTTGGCACATTATATTGCATGAATATTACATATAATTATGTTGCATTTTGAATGGATGAATGAGATTTTTGGATTTATGTTATTTTGAATTGTGTAATTCGTCTTAGTATGGCCTTAGTTTTTAATCGATATATCCGTAATGTAAGGGAATATTGACTCGGTTGTAATTTTATGTGATCTCGTATCACTTTTATCGTAATGTTTAATTTTTACATATGTATAATAGGAAGGTCTTGTAATTATATTATACATTTTGTAACTTATTTGTAATTCCGGAGTTCCCTAAAGACAGAGCCATTCAGAAAGGTGTTGCGAAAAAGACGGTATCCTTAGGAGGCGTGCACGTGAAGTTTTAGGGACCAAAGGAGTTGGTTTCCGAATTTGTAAATAGATTATTTGATTTTCTATTTCTAGGAAGGCCATACTAGGAATTTACTTTATTGTTTGCATTTTATTTATATGTTAGATGCATGCCAAATCGCCATATAAATCACACATGAATTTTATCGAGTAATCGACCATGTCATTTATAATTATCGATAGATCACAAATTTAGTTCATTTAAAGGAGATAGATAATAAATTGACTTGACCTCTATTTTATTAATTGAGATTTAGCCTTGACAAATTGTAGAACCCATGAATCCCAATATCATAAGGTGGTAGGCTCGTCTCACTGAGGTGCTTCCTTTTTACGTTGGGTAAGTGGGGTAATAAATTGTTATTACATCGAAGTTTGGTTGTTCTTAACGGAAAGATTAGGGTCTATGGCCACGTGTTCCGGGCTAAAGATGATAATAAATTTATTTCATCGACCAAGAATTCTAATGGTAGAATCGGTTAAAGAGTTAACCCACCAAATTATATTAATTAAGGTCGTGGAGGCCTTGGCTAACATAAACCCGAGTTGATGTAGAAATTGGATATTGGATTCATTTGTATAATTGGATAGAGGTCATGATATAAATGATTAACTTGTTTAAAATGTTTACAAGTGGTTAAAACGATAAATGTTGACATTTCTTTCGGCTCCTATTTTGTAGTCAAACTTGTTTAATTCGCAATGTCGGAAAACGATAACGAGGTTCGACCTCCCGCACCACAACGCACAAACATATCATGGCTATGATCCTTCATGGATCGATGCAAACTCAAAAAGAATGGTTCAAATTTCGCGGATTAGAATGGGCAACTTCGCCTAGCCGCCGAAGGTGATAGTAAGCTTAGTTACCTCACCGAGGCATCTCCACCGCTCCTAATGCAAGGTCATCAAACGCCGTATGGGAGGCCTATGAGGCCTACCAAAAGGAATCGGTCGCGATCAAGAATGTCTTGATCTTCTCGATGGATGGCGAGCTTCAAAGGAATGGCATTAAGAGGAAATCCGCTTATGAGATCTACTCCAAGCTCGTGACCATGTTTTCACGAGCTCCATGAATAGTCCATTATGAAGCCTCATCTCAATTCTTCGACCTCAATATGAAGGAGGGTCAAAATGTTAGCCCTCACGTGCTCAAAATGATTGAGTACGTTGAGGTGCTCAATGGGGGAAATCGGTATTACCACAGTACAATTATAATAGGATTATAACGAAAAAGTAATAATTTGATTATTCTAGTCATAAACGAAAACAAGCATAAGAGTATAGATTTAGAAATCAACCTCCGGTCCTAGCAATTGGCGTAAAGAACAGAGATATCAAAGTAGATATCCTCCTAATCGTTGCACCCAAGATTGTATGAGATATGCCCTTCTCCTTTGCTAGAAAGAGATCCAAAAGTTACTGCTAACCTTTTGTTTTGTGTTTTGTCAAAAGTTACTGTTAACTTTTGTCTTTTGTGATTTTGTTTAGATGGAGGCAGTCTGTCAGAATATAATTAGGTTTTTGTATTCTCCACTCTATCCCTCTCTCCTGAAACTCACGGCTCATTTGGTTTTTATATGAGGAGATTTAGTCTCCTCAAATAATTACCCTTTGACCGGAAAAAACCAAGTGTATCTGGATACTGTGTTTCGGTCATTTTAGCTTCCAATATAATGTAATATCTTATAATCGTCGTTATACATGGACCGACATTATAATCCATCATTAATTATAAATATCCGTATATTTATAATTTGCCAATTAATTATAACGGTTTATGTTTAATTAGCTTACATTATATACTATAATTAAATATAACTTTTTATATTCAATTTTACGAATTACAGTTAATTCGTCTCAGCTAACTTTCGTCTCATCATCACATTGACTAACCTTTTAGTCAATTACACTGACTAACCTTTTTAGTCATATAATAGGGTATCAATATGATTATTTTCTCAAATAATCACATCTCTCAAACACATCCTATAGGTGTGACTTTTAGGGACCAGTTGATCACCGCCATCTGTATGACAATAACGTCAAACTTATCTAGCAAGCCAACCGTTATTGATAAACGTTAATCAACTGATTATTATACAAAGTATACCCTGTGAACCTACAGAGATTTATTTATGTTATTGCACTAACTGGAGGACACTAGCTCCAACACTCAAGGAGCAAGGAATAACGATTCCCGGGCAACTTGTAATTGACCGTATACTTGACTCCCTAAGTCGAATCAAATGGTTTGTCAATTTTAGGGTGAACTTCAACATGCAAAATGCCATCATCACGGTTCATGAATTCCTCAAGATTGTGCAAGCCGAACGTGACATACGTTTTCAAGCTAGTACAAGAAAATGTGTTTTGAACATCAATGCTAAAAGCAAAACGAAGTTCAAGAAAAGTGGAACCAAGGGAAACAAGCGCACTCCCTTCTATAAGGTCAAGGGAAACGCTATTGGAAATAGCTCTTCCAAGGCGAAAAAAGAAGCCGCGACAGAAGACAAGTGCCATTATTGTAATGGCATAGGTCATTGGAAGCGTAATTGCTCCAAATACATGGGAGACATGAAAGCTGGACGAGTTCCTCCTTCAGCCAGTAATAGTTCTTCCCAATGTTTATGTTATAGATTTTAGGAACAATTGTTGAAAACACCCTTATATGTTCCACTTTTTAAAATTTAATACCTTATCAATTTTTTTACAAAAATTAATACCTTAGACTGCTACTCCGATCAAAAATTGGTACCTTACGTGGATTCAGACCATAAAAATTCGCATATTCCGTTCACTTTTTAAATTTCCATCCAAAATCCATATTTTATCCCCATTATACCCTTTTGCTATGTTCAGTCTCTTCTCTTACCTCCCTCCCTTCACTTCCCTCTCATAAGTACAAGTTATTTTCCTCTCATTAAGGTAATTATGTTTTTTCCATTCCATTATTTGAAGTTAATCACATTAGTTTGCACACAACTTTGTATTTGAAAAACCCCACCAACATAATCCATATGACTATTCATATAAGCAAACTTAACTCCATAGCTTACTCTCATATTAAAATGAATATTATCAATGCCTACAACAAATTATATGCAATAACTTAATAATAACTAATAAAACAACATCAATCAATTAATCTTGATGAAAATAATTAACTTCATGAAATTAACTAACAAAATTACCGTTTCTAAGCACGAAATTGAGAAATTAAGGTTTCATAAAGAAACATAAATGAAATATTAAGGGGTGAGAATGAAGATACTTAATTAACAATTAATCTTGATCAATCCTTTGATAAAAAAAAGCAACTTGATTTTCTGTTGTTGTAGATGATCAATCCAATTAATTGGAGATATATGCATGAGCGTTGATAATTTGAAAAGCTTTGAAAGCTAATTTAGCAAAACCACTGGGAGAGGTATAAGGGTGTGAGTCTTGTGAGTCTTGTAATACAGTATATAAAGACAAGGGTAAAATGGGTATTTCACGTTTTTGTTGGCCTGAATTCACTTAAGGTACCAATATTTGATCGGAGCAGCGGTCTAAGGTATTAAGTTTTAAAAAAATTTTGATAAGGTATTGAATTTTAAAAAGTGGAACATATAAGGGTGTTTTCAACAATTGATCCTTGATTTTAAAATAAACTTTGGTCTTTTGATAAAAGTTGTGTTTCTCACCATCCTTTTTTATTGCATTTAGGGCATGAGAAGAAGGACAAGGCAAAGCAAGTCTAGAAGGATCTCCAAGGAGCTAAAGTAGCCACCACGTAGAGGAGACCTATGATTAGGCTTAGCGATATTTTGCTATTTGTCTTCTATTTGTTGTTGTATTTTGATTATTGTTTTTTAACTATCTTGATTTCTATGTTTTGACATGGAAATTATTTTATATTTCAATTTTGAGAAAACAATGGTTGTACTCTAATGGCTTGGTTTACAACCCAAGTCATTTTATTTATGAAATTTTTATGTTCTTAAACTTTTCATTATACAAAGTTAATATCATACATAAAGTATTGCGACTAATTGATCATATTAGAAATATAATGATTGGATCATTATAAATCACCGAAGTTATGGATTGGATTCTTACTTTGGGATTGTGATTAAACGTCACATCTTATTTGAATTAAGGAGATTTAAAATTATTAAAATTCCTAAGATAAGATATTTTAAAAACGCCAACACGACTTCATACGAGCTATGGAAGGGATGATAACCCTAACTTTGTTCAAGACATGGATAGATATCCAAGTATTTAGCTTAAATATAGAACGCGTCTATTGAGAAGCTATAATACAAAGTCTGAACAAATAAGTCAACTATAGATCACTCAAAGTCAATACGTGTATCTTACCCCTTTGTACCTAGAGAACAAAGTTGTTTGTGACCGAGGAACATAGCACATGAAGCTATCCAATCAAAAACTCTACCCATTTATACCTAGAGCACAAAGTTGTTTGCCACAAACTAATTTAGAATAGGAAGATAAGAGAAAATGTTCTTGAGTCATCAAAGGTTAGAAGCCGGTTGTTAAAATTTTACTTTTTGAAAGTAATAAGACTGTGATCTATGAAGTGGCGGTTACTAATAAAACCAATTCGAAATTGTTGCATAACAGCCTTACGATCAAAGATGGAATCTATACATATAAATAAATTTACTTGGAGAGGTGTGGACCTCTCTAGGGTAAATCGAAGTTTTAAATGTATAGGATTAGATATAAGTTAAAATATAACCATCTTTGAGATCCAAGATTATAACTATACCTCATTGAAAGTATATGTATGACATAGGACAAGTATTCGTCAAAAATAACTTTTCTAAATGGGTTAGATGACATATGACAAATAGTTGTTAAAAACCACTTTTATAAATGGGTATTTAGGAAAAGGGAGTGTATATGACACATACATACATTGTCATAAAAGGGCTTTAGAGATATGATCTTAATAAAGCGCTTAAGAGGTTGTAATGATCGTTTCATGATAAGAGAGAATGATTGTAACAACCCGAAAAGTACCCGATTTTTCTAGTAAAAATATTTACTAACACTTTTCAGTAGAACTTAAGTTTTTAAAATAGGAATTTTTGTTCCGGGTCTTATTTTGAAATTCCGCGTTCGTATTTGGAATTTTTGAGGGATTCCATGAAAAGACCGTTTTTAGTCATCTTTGACTTTTCTTGACTTTTAAGTCGTCTTTGACTTTCCTGACTTTTTATAAAGTCGTCATCGAGCTTTTCTTGACTTTAAGCGTCATAAACTTTTTCTTGACTTT
>JAIUZE010017506.1:0-10011 GCA_022085475.1 Heliosperma pusillum | reverse complement strand
TTTTAATGCTTGATGCTTGCCATGACTAATGTAGTTCATGATATTTGAAGGTGTAAGGTTGAATGAGTGGGCTAAGACTTCTTAACCCATTAGCGATTTATTCTTTTGAATTTAGGAGTTTGAATGATGCCTTGAGTTGTAAAATGCTTTTGAGATTTAGTGACGTCTTGTGGTTTCCTTTTGTGTGTTTGTGAGTATAGGCTTGGTGGAAAAGCTTTTGGCTATAATTCTTGGATTTAAAAATATGATCTTATCTTATGGTATCGGAGACTCGTTTGAAGTAGTAAGGTTTCGTTGTAAGTTGAACCATATTACTTGAAGATTATAGATATGAGAGAGATTCGATGATGTGATCCATGATGGAAATACCTTGGGATGTTAATGATGATGTTTGGCTTGATGTAGTACCTTGATAATAATGAACTCATGGGCTATAGACTTGAAAATGACCGAGTATAAGAGAGTATTTGTTGGTCATTCAATTAAACAAACCTTTGAGGTTGTGTTGAATTTTTGAGCTAAAGGAATGTTATTATACTTGGGTTTCAATTCCGCAATTGGGAATCCGTGAGATATGAAAGGATGGATGATTTGGGTTGTAGTCGATTTATCAAGTCTAGGGTACCTTACTTTGATGACTGCTCGTGGTATGATGGTCCCTGGTAAGAGGCCTTTGTAAAGGAATAATTAAGTGGTTTTATTATCGCCTTAATTTTGAAAGGAGAAATTTTGTGGATTAAACCTTAAACCATTACCCGTGCCATTGTCCCTTTTCATTTTCATTCTTGAATGTTTTTGTCAAGATTGATCTTTAAGAAATCGCATGCTCGTATCCTATTTCTTACTCGGATATATTCATACCTCTACTATCTGCTTTGTCTCTTTCTTGACCTCGTTATTTTCAGCGCTCCTCTCTTGTAATCTCGTGCTTGATTTATTCTCATGTTCTCCTTGAGATTCCTTATCGTTTCCTATCTCGTTGCTCCTTCATCTTTTCCTTAGTGGATTGGATATTCCGTTTGTAAGGCTCAAAGAGTAAGAGTAATGTATTTTGGAATTCTTTAGTTAGAAGATGTATCTTTGGATTGAGCAAAGTTCAGGTTGTATTTGATCATGAGAAATAAGACTTAAGCTCTAGGATAAATCCTAATAGTGTTAATGTATCCTCTCTTGGTGATGTTAGATTCGGAGTTTGGTATTGTAGTGTTGTTTTGAGAATTTAGTTGATCATGATAATAGTTCGTTGTTGTTGGGTATTATAGCGGTTGCTTGGTATATCATTTGGGAATTGGATGTCTCTAATTGGTGGATTCTAAAAGAGACCTTGCTTTAGGGAAATTGACCCGGTACCCAAAGTTTGAGGGTTTTGTCGTAAATGAAAATCGATTCATATTGAGTTTTAGATGAACGATATGATTTGAATGGTTGTCTGATTGCTAAGTGATTGATCATTTGTGGTTTGGAGTTAGTAATTCTCTTTTATTCTTAAGGAATCATAATTTGAGATTGAGAAATATTCGTAGCAAGCTTTGGATAGTGAGTGCTCAGTTGTTATGGAATATAGAGATAGAATGGTGAACCCATTATCTTGAGGATTAGTAACCTCCGTAGTTTGCTAATGTGGCTATTTATATTTGAGGTTTCAGGCGTAGTAATGATCGAAATAAGGATGTTGGTTTATTCAAGAATTCTTATAACCGATAATGGATTGTGAATTTTCCCTTGTCGTGAGACTTTGGATGAGGCTAGTTGGATCCTAGATGATTATGTTTTGTTGCGTGGTTTGTGTTTTGACTTTCGAGGATGAGAAAGTTCTTTGTAAATTTAGGATAATGAGTTTGAAGTAAATTGGATTAAAGGATTTCATGGTAAGTCTCTTTACCGTGTGGATTGTTAGTCGTGGAGTCTACCGTGCCGATGGACCTTAGTAGATTCTAATTGGATTCGAATAATTGGGATTTGTTACTCGAAGTTTCGTGATTATGGAATATTTTTGTAGGGAATCTGATGATTTAAATTGATGAGTTGCAAAATGGATAAATTGTATTATCTTGAGGATTTGGTTTATTAGTAGAGTAAGTGATGTCGAATTTTTGTAGAACTTCCTGCCGACTTCATCGTGATTCTTCATATCCCTAAGAGTTCGATTTGTTTCATTTGTGCGTGTTTTATATATATTTTGTTATCGTGATTGTGAACTTTAAGTTCGAGTCGCTCTATGTACGTGTAATGTCTTGTTATTTGATTATATCTTTGATAAAACTTTCAAATTTCCATATTATATTTCTAATTTAACGTTTCAAAGAAGTTTAAAAATGGTTTGTGTACCCTCTTTTTGGAGAAAATGGATTTCTTTTGCTTTTATATTTGGATTTTGCGGTTGGTTGGATGTTTGCACTTGTTATTGGAGACGTCTGATAACTAGTCCTGCACTTACTAACGTTGTTTTGAATTTCGATTTCACTATTTCGACAAAGATTGGTTTGGATAATTAGAGTTCTCGTTCGCGACGAGCATTCTTGAGATCCGTAAGTAAAGTTTCACACTTATGAAAAATTTTCTTTAAACCGTTTTCTAGATGAACTTCGTTTCATAAATATTTTTCCCTTATAAAAGTTTTCGTATTAATTTTGAAAACCGATTCTTGTCCTTAATACTTTTATTTTCTATTCTCAAGTTTCGAGGACGAAACTTTTTAAAAAGGTGGGGTGATTGTAACACCCGGAAATGTACCCTATTTTTCTAGTATAAATATTTTACGAAATCTTTTCAGCAATTTTAAGTTTTAAATTAGCTTTTTATGTTTCGAGTCGAATTTTGAAATTCCGAGTTCGTATTTGGAATTTCTGAGAGATTTCATGAAAAAGCCGTCTTAAGGCGAGTTTGACTTTTTGGTTGACTTTTCCTTACTTATACTCTATTTCCCTTAACCTAATTCATTACTCAAAATCAAACCAAATTATTTCCTCTTTAAGAAATCTCAAGCTAGCCTCCCTCTTCATTTTTCGATCTTTGATTCACCGTAACTTCTTCATTACTCGATAGAATTCACGTAAGTTCGTCTTATTCTTCCCCTCTTAGCTTCCTCTATCCGTATTGGTAATAAAAATACCGTCTTTCTCGCTTTTTAAATTATCCGTCTTTCTCAAGGTGAAGTATATTCATCTTATATTGCCTAATTGTAGGTGGAGACTACTAGGAAAGCTTAGTAACCGTTTAAAGACGCGTAAAGGTAACGGTGAAGGGTTACGCGGTATCATTTACGTGTTTTACATGATTTCCATGTTAGAATTCGTATTTAGAATACAATTAGAAAGCTTAGAAATTATGATTTTGATGATGATTGTTGTTAGTTGATGATTGTTGATGATGAATATTGATTGTTGATAGTTGATAGAAGTAAATTAGGAAAATTGGAAATGATAGGAAGGTGTTGTTGGTTCTCGGGTGGACTCGTGTAAATTCACAGCACCGACCCTTTTTGGTAGAATGCTCATATCTCCTTCGTTACTTGTTTTTTTTGGGCTTGTGACCACTCGTTGGAACCGTAAGAAGATAAGCTATCACCTCGACTTGGAATTTCTGCATTTCCATATCTAGAACTCTAGTTATGACAGTTTGAAGTGAACCCTTGTTTAAGTTAGTTTCCAAGCTTGTTGTTTTGGAAAGTTATCTATGTTTCTTAGTTATTATGCTTCTTAAACTTGGTCTAATGCTTGGGTATCATGTATTGATTCATGTTTTGGATATATGATATGTTCATTTGCATGTATCACATGTTTTGTGACGGTTTTTGCTATGTCCCACTTTGAGTCGGTTTATACGAATGATACGGTTTGAGCACTATTTTTGTCTTGTGCTTGGTACTTAATCCCATTGGCTACCTTCCGTTCGTAAGGTGGAATGTCGGAACGGAGAGGTATCCTATCTGCTTAATTGCCATGTGTAGTGGGCATACGACGACTTGTGGGAGTTGAACGTATGCGTTTGTTCGACCGGCCGTACAAGTTTGTATACTTGCGAGGTGGTGTTATTGCATGTTAGCGTAACTAGCTTGACTTTTGACTATAGATCTCTTTCCGCCTCTTTCGTGAATTGATCTACCGAATTTGGGGTACTCGGCATAGATATTGTAAGTCCGTGTCTTGGATGTGGAACGTCTTACCACATGTCGAATCGGAACATGTCTTATTCCGAGAGTCTGGCCAGGTTTAGACTAGGACCGTATTATTATCGTCGTCCTACCGAGAGGATTAGAGTCTTGTGTGTACAAAACGTCTTATCGTACATGGTTCCGGGAAACGTCTTATCCCGTGAACTTGTTTGTCTAGGTCATGAGTATACGAAACGTCTTATCGTATACGGTTCAGGGAAACGTCTTATCCTGTGGACTTCCATTGGCTTGTCTTGCTATTGTACACGATGCTAGTGCGTTTCATTTAACGTGAGAGATGTCGTCAATATATTGGTATGGTTGGATGAATGATTATATGATTGATCATTGAATGACTTGGTATGGTTTGTTTGTCGAGTCTCAATCTTATCAAGTATATGCCGCTAACGGTGAGATGTAAGCCCTAGTGAGTATATAGTTGCCTAAGGGTGTCTTTCCCGAGTCTTTGAATAAAATGATGGTTTCGGAATTGATTTCCACATGATCTTTTCATTATATATTGTATTGCCTATCTTTTCTTATCGTAACTCACATGTATATCTATATATGCATGCTCTACTTTTGTATTTCCTTATATGTACGTTAAAGGTGATATGGCTGGGAGAACACGGAGTTACTCCCCACTGATTGTGGCGTTCATGTTTTTCATGAATGAACAGGTTGCTTGCATGGATGGCTTTTTGCTTATGATATTTTGGGTTCGGGTGTGAGCTAGCGGGCGTTGTCCCTGGATGAAACACCTCTAGACGTTGTTTAGCTAGTTGCTAATTCTATTTCAAAAATACCCCATCTATTTCGAAAGTACCCCATCTATTTCGAAAATACCCCATCTATTTCGAAAATACCCCATCTATTTTGTAAGATCACTTTTACTTGTTAACCTTTTGGAGAGACTTCGTCTCTTGGTGTGGTATAATTCGTACTCTAGTTTGTAATCTATGACACTCCTCGTATTCTTTCCTTGCATGTATAAAAGTTTTTAAAAACTTCATATTTCCGCTATATGATTTCCACATGCTTGTATGTTTTATCTTTCCGCATTCGCCGAGGGTTGTCACATACGAAAATGTAAGCATCGCGTATGAGTTCAGGGAAATGCTTATCTCGTGGATGCCTGTTAATCATACTTGCCATGTAAACGATGCTAGTGCGTTTCATTTACCGTGAGAGATGTCGTCTGTGTCGTCGTTCTTTGAATGCGTGATTTCATGATATTATTCATGGTCATTGCATGATTGGACACCGTCAATGTCTTGGTTCGTGAATGGATGATAATAGGTTGGATTTATTGTGATCATCGCATGACTTGACTTGGTTTGTCTGTCGAGTCTCAATCTTATCAAACTTATACCGCTAACGGTGAGATGCAAGCCCTAGTGAGCGTATTCGGTTGCCCTAAGAGTGTGTTTCCGAAGGTTGAATAATGATGGTTCCTCATTTGTATTCCAATGCTCTTATCTTTAATTTATCGAATTGCCCTATCTATTCTTATCGTAACGCACATGTATTCTACTATATGCATGATTTTACTTTTGTATTTCCTTATATGTACGTTTAAGGGATATGGCTGGGAGAACCCGGAGTTACTCCCCACTGATTGTGGCGTTCATGTTTTTCATGAATGAACATGTTGCTTGCATGGATGGCTTTTTGCTTATGCTATTTTGGGTTCGGGTGTGAGCTAGCGGGCGTTGTCCCTGGACGAAACACCTCTAGACGTTGTTTAGCTAGTTGCTAATTACTTTGTCTTTTGTTAACACTTTGAGAGACTACGTCTCTTGTGGTATTTTTATTTAGTTTGTAATATTTTGACACTCCTCGTATTTTTCTATCTTGCATGTATAAAGGTTTTTAAAACTTCATATTTCCGCTATATAATTCACATGCTTGTATGTTTTATATTTCCACATTCGCGAGGGTTGTCACAACCGACTTAGACTTGTGTTATTGCTATGAAAAAAATATGTGGCGTAGGTCTTCCTGTCTATATAAAGTTTACAAAATTTTGTCATAATCCCTTGAGTCGTATGAAAATGAAAAATCATACAAAAAGAACATGATTCTGGACAATCAAATCTGATAGTCCCAATGTTTGTGTCTTAAAATGTAACTTAAAGGATTAATGAGGACAAACCCTTTTACCACAATGAACTTCAATGAATATAGAGGATATTAGGCCCTGGAATCAACTCATTTGAATTTATAATCTTTGTAATATACTTCAAAACATTTTGTAACTAATATTCTGACCACTAGTTAAAGATCCGACCAATAGTACATCTTAAACATATGTTTTGCTAACATTGTATAAACATAAAAGTTGTTAGACTAAATACTAAACCTATTGGAGTTGGTTTCGTCCAAGAATATTAAGTATTTGATTTTATATGATTTTTACAACACAAAATGACAATCTGGAAATCTGATAAAATATTGTTCTTTAGAACGATAGTTGAGAATCTACCATTTTCGAATAGACCACTAGTAAATAAAGTTATACCAAAGAAAAATTCTTGATATTTGACTATGATAAAATTTAATGAGAGACATGCATGTTGGCCTTTTGTAAACCGATATTTCAACTATTTAAACACCAGAACCAGCCCAAAACTTTCTATGACTCGAAAACCGTCACGTTTTACTAAACAGAAATTTCAGAGACCTTAGATTCATTTTTGGACTGTTAATATTCAACACTTAAAGTTGTAGGACATCTTAAAAACTCCAACCTAACTGGTCTTACCCCAAAAAGTTAAGTAACGAAGAAGTTATGACGTTTTGAAGTCACTGTTCAGAATCTGTAAAACCGTAAAGTATATATAAGATAATAAACTTGTATAAACCAAGTGTATAAGCTATAACTTGTTAAACTAAAAGCACCAACTTGATAAAATACTCTTAAATATTCTGATCATGAACTCAGTTCGCTTTCTTAAGAATAAAACTCGGAACAAAACGTTCAAAATGGAAACATAACAAAAAAACCGAGTAAAATGCATAAAACCAGTTAAACTTGTTAAGGACCGACTGGAATAATTTTGTAACGGGTACTTTATGTATATTGTAGACTCGGGATTTGTAGAAGAAGCACTTTAAACTTCTAGACCAGCTCATAAGGTAAGGGAAACGCTTGTCAATACACTATTCTTGAACTATTGAGTATTGTTTCAAATGTTATAATGTGTATAATGTTTATAATGGTTGTTATTATAAGTTTGGATTATTGTGATGAAATATTGAAAAATAATTGATGTTATTCCATCCTTTGAAATGTTGAAATATAATAAAGGACGCATAACTTTTAAGAGTTTGAAAACCAAAACCGTTTGATCTTTTGTACAAATTATGGAGATGGTTAATCTCAAGAAATGGATTTAATTGTTTGGAAAGGGTTTCGATTTTTGGTTTGAAAGGTTTTGGTAGAGGGGTAGGTTGTTCCCAAATAATAAAAGGGGACCTCCTATACAGAGCTTTTGGTGGGGGTTAGTTGATCGAGACCTCGTCCTCTTATCTTCCTCCTTGGGATTGGCCCTTGGAGGGGTGTGCACACTCGGGATTTTTGGACAGTTATTGTACATGGTTTGGTGAACCCCGTCTTATCCGGACTAGGGCGAGGGAATCCTCTCCATACGGCCTTTATCCATTACTTACTAAAGAAAGTGAAGAAATGTTTTCTTCGAAGGAAAGTGTTTTAAGATTTGGAAGGACTAACTATTTTGGATCGGATTTCCTTATTTAGAAACTTGAACTTCTCAATGATATTCTACTTTCTTATGAATTCCAAATTTTAAGTAAAACTCTTATTTATTTTTGGATTGTTTACCTTACTCAACATTATTGTTGACCCTCTTTTGTTTTTGTCCTTAATTGGAACTGCTATGATCACTATTGTGAAAGCAGATCGTGTGACAGGTAATCAAAGGAACTAGGACGTGGGATCCACGGGAGAGCGCGCGTGTTATTGTTTTTATTGGAAACCAATGTTTAGACAATTATCTTTATTTTGCATCATCAAACTTATTCGCTTCCGCAAACAATTGGATTTGGTTGTAATCGGATTTTACTCTTTGGTTTTTAATTCACATGGACATTTACCCCTTTGAATTACATGATTTAAATACTTCTACTACAATTGGTTCAAATGTGATACATCCATATTCCGAATTTACATGAAAACTCTATTTTTAAATATAACGGATTATGGGGGTGTTACAAAGTGGTATCAGAGCGGGTTTCCTTCTTGGATAGGTGATTAGATCTTCATATCTCTTCACCGCCCGTGAATCGACCGATCTAAGTAAATATTTTCAAAAGGTTTTCAAAATAATAATAATATTAAGAACAATAATAAATGGCGCCTGTGAGATGAGTGTGGGATTGTATGGGACGTATGTTACGAATTGTTGGAATCAACTTGAATTATTGAACATTATGATTTGTAAGGGATATGGAAATGGTATGTAATGTTGTATGTTAATATGATTTGAAGTGAAATTGAGTATGCACATAATATGGTGTTACGAAATGGAATAATAACTTATGATGGTACTTGAGAGGTGTAACATATTGAATTCGTTGAGATTATATACATGAGAATTTGTCTTATAATTCAAATTGTTATGTGATGGCGATCATTATTGGGAATGTATTGCATGATATGGCTATTGGTTCTATTTGGAGTGGTAACAAGATGTTACAGTTTTAGTGATTATATAACTAATTGAGGACGTGAGTTGTAAATTGTTTTAACACTAATGAATTATAGAGATTATGGATTTTGAGACTTGATATTACAAGTGAAGATTTACGTGGGAGTATAATCCTAGATTTAAATATGACAAATAATATAATTAAAATCAAATGTTGCACTACTTATTAGCCTTTGGTATTGTTTGTTGTGATGAGACTTAAAGTGGAACTATGCTAGTATTTAATTGAGGTTATAAATTGTGTAAAGAGTTTGGACAATAAGTGGGGATTAAAATTTTGGTATATATAAGAAAAGTGAAAGTATAGTAGGTATATTTGAACATTCTTTAAGGGACATTGGCTATAGGATCAACGTAATAGTACATTTTATTTAGGAACCTTAGTGCGTGGAGAATGTTTTATATGGTAAGGAGGGATATTGTTAATTAGTTGATGATATGCAAGAAACTGATGTAAAAGAGCTTACTTGAAAAGTTAGTTAGACTTTATAACAAGGATAACTTTGAGAGGAATTTGGAACTTAGGGAAGTCTGCATGACTGAATACACCTATTTGTGGTTGCTGATTAAGAAATCTTGGAAATTTATGAGATGTAGAACTAAATATTTGTTCGTAAATGGGCGATGAATTGAGGTATTGATAAGTATGTTATTGTTGTTATAATGATACGAAATTTATTGAGATATATAAGTAGATAACTTTTCTTGAAAGACTATTGTACCAATGATTCGATTTAACTTGGTGGATTATCAAGAACTATTTACTTGAAAAAAAAATGAACATTTACGCTATTATATTTGAGAATGATGATGATGTAATGTGAAGATCGGTAGTTTAGAGATAGCATGTGTAGAAAATAATTGATGAGAGGTATTAGCTGAAAGAATCGAGGTAGTATGACTTGCTCAACTGGGATGATATTTATGATGTGGATATTAAAGGTGATTGTGCTTCGAATGATGAAAAGATATTGGAATAAAGTATATTGGAATAGAGTAGGATGCCATCAAATTGACTCCACTTAACGCACTGAATGATATTTTGAGGATAAGTGTAAGGACTATATTGGATCAATGATGAAGTTGAGTCGTCGAGATGTAAATCGTAATTTATGGGTTATTAATACA
>JAIUZE010017505.1:0-16239 GCA_022085475.1 Heliosperma pusillum | reverse complement strand
TTTGGGCTTAATCTTGGATGCAACTAGAAGGAGACCTTCTACTTTGGAGGTTGTTTTTATGGAGGATCATCCATTAATTTCATGCTCAAGAACAATAAGAAGGAGTTCTTATTGTGCCCATATTGAACCGAAAATTCCCAATGTAAGGATGTTTTCGTGTTATCTTTTCTTTTATGCTTTTATATTTGCATGCATGATAACTAGATCTCAAATCATTAAGTTAATGTAATTTAATGATATAATTAGAGGAGTCTAATTAGAGGTCTAGGACTTTCATGTGGTATCAGAGCTCAATTGTTACATGCATGTCGATTTTAAGCATTAAAATCGAGTTATACGATAACTTGGGTAAAATTCAAAATTTGTGTTCATAAATAGTTTGCACGAATTTTTGATTTTCATGCATACCTACTAACCTCAATATGGTTGTGGTCAAATTTCGTGGTTTTAGGGATTAATTTGCTATTTATTTTGATTTATGGCCTTTAAATCATGTTAGTATGCATATTTTATGTTAAAAGTTAAGTAAAAATAGTTGCATATTGATTCTGGCTATGAAATTTTTCTATGATCTCACATGCGTGTTTTACATACTTTTTGTAAAATTTCGTGACTTTTAATTAAGTTTTGCATGATTATTGATTTTTATAAGATAAAAGTCAATAAAGTGAGATTATTATGATCATAAAATTGAAACGTCCTTTTATGGTCTTGAAAATTTTTGGTACATTTTATAATCTGATTTATATCATCTTGGTGAAATTTTATAATTTGTTTCACTATTTTACTATATTTAATGGTTTTTATTTGATACAACCGTTGAATATTAAGTTATTTTTTCATAAACTTTTTTCAAATTTTTGGGCAAATGTTTCTGGTTTTTAGAGTTCTTGGAAATGTTCCAGAATGTACAAAAAATTTGGTTTCAAATTTTTATGATTTTTATATTTTATTTTGGGTTTATTTCATAAATGTTATGATTAAACCTCTATATTTAGCAAATACGATCAATTCGAACTAATTAAATACAAACAAAGTTAGTGGAGACTAATTTTGAGTTCTAAATCCGTTTAGATAATTAGTTTGAGCTTAAATACGATTTAAGTGTTGATTATTGATTTTTAATGGTTAAAAAATCGATAAAATCCATAAAACCGAGCTAGAATGAGCATGATAAGTATCAAGGGCGATTTTGGCATATTTTTCAGCATTTTCATTTATGTTTTTATGGTTAAATGAATGAATGTCATTTGTTTAAATTTTAATGCAAG
Organism: Heliosperma pusillum; assembly: GCA_022085475.1. Taxonomy (NCBI): domain Eukaryota; kingdom Viridiplantae; phylum Streptophyta; class Magnoliopsida; order Caryophyllales; family Caryophyllaceae; genus Heliosperma; species Heliosperma pusillum. Next base: position 14,968 of record JAIUZE010017505.1, on the reverse strand, counting down.
TTGTACCTAGTATGGCCTAGATTATTTGGTATTACCCGTAATGTAAGGGAATACCGATTCGGTTGTAATTTTATTTGCGATCTCGTATCGCCGTTTGTAATAATTTAATTTCATTTTCTAGATTAAATGTATAGTAGGAATTTTATTTGTATCTTTTGTAATTAATTATTATGAAGACGGAGATTCCCGAAGTCGGTGTTCCAAAAGACGGTGCCATGAAGAGGCAAGGGGCCAAGGAGTTGGTTTCCGATTTTGTAATCATCTAGTTAATTAGATTAGCTAGGTGGCCATACTAGGATTTATTATTTTCTTGCTTTATTTTTCCCGCTCATGCCAAAATCGCCAACATGCATTTTTATTTCTCGATTGTCAATTCAAAGTTATTCAAAATTCACCGACTTAGTTCGCTTATAGGGAATTAATAACTAAATTGACAAGACCTCTCACATAACTTAAAAAAAAAATTGAGATTTAGCCTTACCAATTAGTAACACCTATGAACCCGTGTTCATTAGGGCTACCACGCTCGTGGGTCCCTTTTTACCTCGGGTAAGTAGGGTGATGCGATCACAAGCCAAAATTGGATTGGACTCAACGAGATAAGCGTTATCTTGGGACTAGGAGATGGATTTAGTTGAAATTCGTCAACCAAGAGTTCTAAGTGTAGAATTAGTCAAGTATTGACTTACCATTTTTAAATAAAGGTAGCATACGATGACTATTTTTGTCTAAAGATGGGTCTTTGAATCACTTATATAATTTCGTGAGGGGTCATTATGTGAGTGACTTGTTTAAAATTGTTTTACAAGTAAATTATATATAAGCAATGAATGTTTATTTTCCGTTCATATTTATTCGCGCAATGACAAATATTTATCCTTCTACGAACTTGTAAATCCGTTCAATCGTGGAAAGGAGTTTCCATTATTTTATACGGTAGCAGTTTGATTGCAATCTCCGTTTAAACCACCGTAGCTAATGACAAAATGAATTTTTCTTTTGATCCTCATATTCACCATTGCAAATGTCTCTTATGAAGAGTATATGAATAAGTCACACTTAGTCAAAAACGTTTTGATTTTTAGTGACGTCTTCTTATAAAAATGGTTCATCAATTTTTGCTCCAAAGAAAAATATTTGTATTTTGGTATGTCGTCATTATGCTCCTTATCGAGGCTTACCTCAAAAGTGGCCAAATCAGTTGGGACGACTAGGTGAATCGATTTATTTAAAATCGTGAATAACCAAATACCGTAGTCACTTCATGAAAGGTTTATCCTTTTGAAGGTAAAATCATGAATGAAATGAAGAATAGTCTTCACAATAATTCTAATATACTTGTCTAAGTAGAGATTCATGAAAGTGAGTGGGAGCACTAAGAATGATGTTTATATTCTTAATTGTTAAGACGAGGTTCAAGAGTAGGTTGGCACGAGTTTGGCACAAGGCAAGGGAAAAAGGCAAGACTATTTTGAATAGTAAAGTCAAAACCCAAGCAAGGTGTCGAACCCAACTTTTGACGATTCTATTTTACAGTGTAGGACACAAGAAAAGAATCTGCCCCAAGTTTTCTAAAGAGTTAGAAATTGGGTGTACTATTTTCACCCATAATATCTATATGATTGACATTTATTTTGCTAAATGCAATTTTTGGGTATTAGATACCTATTATGGTTTTCATCAATGTATTCAATGCATATAATAATGATTCGTGCGACGACTAACCATGATTAAATGTCGACGTACAAGGGAAATATAACTATTGTAGTTTTATTTCTATAGAGACATATAAAAGTTATAATGTGATCAATCTAGTTTTGGATTTAGAGGTGTACTTTAATAAACGTTGTTATGTACATGACCTCTAAATAAAGAATATAGTATCCACTTTAGTGTACGACACAAGTGTTTCACTTTTGTGAATAGAACAAGCGTTGTATCTTTTTATGCCTATACTTGGTCAATGGTTATCCCATACCAATCAAAGGTAATTATATTCTTGACCTAAACTAGTAATTACTTGGTGACCTTAATCTAATCTTAATTTTGGATTGTGTATCACATTAAGAGGCTAATATTGACAACTAGCCCTAAACCATCTGATTTTGAATCTTATAGTGCGTGCGAATCTTGTATTCAAGGCAAGATGATTCGTGCCCTTTTTATTTAAAAGGAACTCGAACTAGTGAGTTATTGGCCATATTACATAAGAATATGCGTGGTCCAATAACAAACACAACCAGAGATGGTTATGACTATTTAACTTTATTTACCAACGATTTAAGTAGATATTATATTTGATTCTACTTAATGAGGTGCTATGAGAAATTCTTTGAAAAGTTCAAAGAGCTTCAATGTGAAGTAGTTAATCACCAAGAGTATTAGACAAGGACTTACGAGTAAATCGTAACTATAAATATCTAAGTATTGACTTTGATTTTCACCAAAAGTATTGTGAAATAGTTTCACGAGTTAACTTCTCTAACACACATTATGAGATAAGGTGTTGTTGCATAGAGAAACAGAACCTTATACGATATGGTTTTGTCTTTGTCAAGTCAAACTGAGCCATTTGACTAACCTTGGGATCTTAATATTTTTGTCTGCTATTTCTTTTCCCACCATATCAAAGCACATTTAAAACAGTCGGATTTTATTTCATATACGATATGGATAGGTAGCGTACCTAATTTATAAGTTATCCGAATAAAACAAGTGCTCAATAATCCTACATTGACCACGAGAACAAAGCGTTTGTGACTCGTGATGCTGTCTTTCAATAAAAATACGATTATTTCTTGATAAGACAGAGTGGGAGAAAATGTTTCAAGAGCCACAAACTAAGCATATGGTCCGGAAAAAGTTTCCTCATTGCTTGTTCAGTAGTTGTTTCTTCGTAACCTAAGAGGTTAGGTGTAGTTTTATCACTCCTTAATAGTGATGAATTCTAATCCGTGACTTATAAAAGACTGTTTCTAGTCCCAACTTCTTACTATGGCTTAGAGTCATACGATTCATAATGGACTCCATGCATGATGGTCAGGTCTGTGACCTGGTAAATTTTACTTGAAGAAGTATGACCTCTTCAATGTAAATTGATTTTTAAGATCGAAATTTGCATGGATGAACATTAAAATGTTTTCAAAGATAAATTGGTAGGCAAAGAGTTTTGCACCAACCTTAATTCTTTGATCCATTCGAATATACTTAGCGATTACAGCACATCATAATAGTATGATGTCAACTGGATCTCAAGAACCACCTTCTTGAATACGATTCTAGAAGAGGTAGTATATTTTATATTCACCTGTGGGTTCGTAGATCCTAATTATCCTAAGTTAATTTGCAAGCTTAAGAGTATGTCTTAAGTAAGCACTAAAGAGTTGGAATTAGTGTGTCAATCATGTTGTAAAATATTTCTCGATATCTCGAGGAATTATGTTTATACATGAAGTTTAGTGGGAGTAATGTGGTGTGCATCAGTCTTATATGTGGAGACATATTGATCATTTTAGATGATGGAATATTTTGGAGAACTAGAATACATCTTTTAGATATCTGGATTTATGAAGATAAATCTAAAAAGATATTATCAGTAAGTCAAAATTCTTATATTGATAAGATCTTTGACTAGTTCAAGAAAGTTGAACACATGATAATTGATTCTTTTTTCTTCCGCTGCGGGATCAATTATAAACGCTGTGATTTATACTCAATCCGACATTTCGCATGCTTTGAGTATGACGAATCATTTGCAATCAAATCCAAGTGAGAGTCACTTGATAGCCATAAAGAACATTCTTAAGTACTTGCGAAGGACTAAAGATATGTTCCATATGTTTGGAGTTTACAGTGAGTTGTGTGTAAGTGGTTACACAGACTATAGTTTCCAATCTAATCAAAGTGATTTGAAATCACGAACTGGCTGTGTTTTATAGAAGATTTGTCTGTTGGAAGAGTTCCAAGCAGAAAACACTATTGGAAAGGTTCCAAGTAGGAGCGACATTTTCAAATATAAATGTCATGTATCCTCTGAAAGTGTTCCAGGCAGTTTATCATTACGGATTTCACAACGGAAATAGAGTACATTGCATCATATGATGATGCATATGAAAGTAGCTTGGATTCGACAGTATTGGAGAGACTAAAAGTAGTTCCTATAGTTGTATACCCTATCCCATTATACTGGTAAAACAGTGGGAGCTACCTTTAGGTAAAGAGTCCTAAGTCTAGATTCAAACCTAGACACGTACTCAGAAAGTTTTATGTAATATGAGATTACGTAGACAAAGAGAAATAGCAATTAGAACGGTAGAAAAGATGCAAGTATTGCTAATCCATTACCATGCCTTTTGCAGGCTGAACATGATAGTCATGTCATTTCAATGGGATTGAAATATGTACCTGAATTGCTAGAGATTATGAGATATGAAATTATTGATAGCGTATCAATTTTTCCAAATATTTGATAATCGCATTCATTGTTAGAGTTTCATTAAAAACTCCTTTATTTAGTTTGACTAAATTTTAATACTTTGTTTATCCGAATTGGTTGAAAGAAAAGTTGAACCCAATTCAAGTGAACAGGATGAACTTAGTGTTTTGTCCCTAGTCACTCATTTGAGGTGACGTCTCGAAGTGACTAGATTGTAAGTCGATCGATGGTTGGTTCAGCACCATGGGGTCATGGAGATAACTGGTCGTTTACATAGACAAACTGTGGAGACACTCTGTCGGGCAGTGACCATAATAGAGTCCCTTATCAAAATTGTTGAAGCCTGGTCGTGGCGGGGATTTCTATTTTATTCCTATGAGTCGATTCTTTAGACTGGCGACCATTTACCTGAGTCGGTGTAGTTTCCGATTGACTTTGGTTTTTGTCCTAGGTCATGCCGTGAAAGGAGGCCGATGGACATCTTCTGGGTCATGGTGATCTACATCATACAGTGTAAGATGGGTCAATAGGAATTGTCCACCCACGTTGGGTATTAACATCTTCGGGCCACTCGAGGAGTAGTAACTGGAAATGTGTGGCCACGCTCGGAAGAGATCTCTGGTAGATTTTCCGGTCAGACAGTTACACTCTCAGATCGAGAAAACCACTCTACTTATAATTTTAAATTGCAAGTGCGACCTGTAGGACACCTTGCAATGAGTGTGAGGATGTGACGCAAAAGAGACAAGAGAATCGGTAGCACACAACTTGTCGAGACAAGTGGGAGAAATTGTAGGAGGAGGAGTCCTCCGCAATAGTGTTGTTACATGCACAACTTGTATCGGACAAGTGTCAGATTGTTGGAGTAAGTGCCCTCTACAATAGTGCATTTATATAATAAATCACATTTGGAATATACGTGGCATGATTAGTATATTATGATACTCCACGTCAGTTGATTAACGTAAATCGGTAACGCTCGGGTGACTAGAGTTTGACGTTATTGTCGTATGACGGCGGTTATCAACTAATCCCTTTAGGTCACACCTATAGGATGAGACCCAAATAGAATACTAATTATTTGTATACGATACAGTTTAGTTAGGGCATTACATATATTTGATATGTACGTTTAGTTAGGAGAGTTATTTATTGGAAATTGAGTTAGGAACTCATTCCACTTAAGTTTATTAGTCAATTATACGATAACTGACTGAATAAATTTTACGTCTTATTTTAATACGATTAAATAAGATTTAATTTAGTGATTAATCGTTGATTCATTAAATTAGTTGAGGTAATGCATATATTTTGAGGTAGAGGTAATTAGTTAATTATATTTACAAGGAGTTGTAAAATAAATTAACTGGGCATTGTGGGACCCATTATATATTGATATAATGGTAAAATATCACTTAAAAGTTAAGTACATATTGTTTATTAATTTGAGTCATATAATTGTTATATGATCAAATTAACACTTAATTATGCAAGATAATTAAGCATATGATTAATAAGTATTTGTGGGACAAATATCAAAAATCAAAATGGTCCATATAAGACACTTGGACCGGTTTTAGCTAGTAGAAAAACAATCATGTTTATTCTCTACTAAATCCACACTCCACCACATGATTATGATGTGTATGACACATGATCATTATCATTATACAATCTCATACTCTACCATTATGCATGTGAATAAAATAAGAAGAAAATCACCCACTTTGGGGCCTTGTCATGACCGGCCAAATGCTCATATATAGAGCATTTGTTGCTCATTTTTCCTCATGACTTGATTCTTCTTATTATTCACATCTTCTCACTAAAATTTCTCCTACATCTCTCTAAACTCACATGCAAACTAATATTCTCTTAGTATTACTAGAGTAGTAATACAATAATATTAGTAGTATTTATCTTACTTATTATCTAGTTAATAATAAGGTAAGATTATTTGGGTTTACTCTTGGGTGCAACTAGAAGGAGACCTTCTACTTTGGAGGTTGTTTTTATGGAGGATCATCTATCAATTTCATGCTCAAGAACAATAAGAAGAAGTTCTTATTGTGCCTATATTGAACCGAAAATTCCCAATGTAAGGATGTTTTCGTCTTATCTTTTCTTTTATGCTTTTATATTTGCATGCATGATAACTTGATTACAAATCATTAAGTTAATGTAATTTAATGAACTAATTAGAGGAGTCTAATTAGAGGTCTAGGACTTTGACAATGTACTTTGGACTCAAATTCCCTCTCACTCCAAATCTTTTAACAGCCTTCAAATGGGACACCTTCAAGAACACCTTGTCATCACTTCGAATTCCAAAGACCTTCGTCAGTTATCGGCATAGGCCTTTTGGCGATCTTGAGCGGTTTTCATCCTCTCGCGGATGAGCTTCACGTGGACAACGGTCTCCACAAGATTTACGGGTCCCAAATAACGAACATCACTCAATTGGTCCCAACAAATAGGGCTATGACATTTCCTTCCATAAAGAGCTTCATAAGGCGCCATTTTGATAGATGCATGCTAACTATTGATGTAGAAGAATTCCACCAAGAGTAGGCTCTTCTCCCACCAAGCTTGAAAGTCAAGGGCACAAGCTCGCAACAAGTCTTCAAGGTTTGAATGGCCCTCTCGGTTTGACCATCGGTGCCGACATGAAAAGGGTACTCATCAACAATTTGCTACCTAAGGCTTCTTGCAAAGCCTTCCAAAATCTTGAACAAAACCTCGGATCACGGTCAAAAAGGTTCCTCTTTGGAAGACCATGATAACGAACAATCTCATCAACATAAGCACTAACAAGTGGATCCAAGTTCCAAGTCTCATTCATATGAATGAACCTAGCACACTTGTCAACCTATCCACAATTACCCAAACGACATCTTTTTCACCAAAGGTCCTAGGCAAAGCCATCACAAAGTCCATACAGATGGACATCCATGACCCATTTCCATAAAGGAACATCCAAAGGTTGTAGCAAACCACAGTGTCTTTTGTGCTCAATCTTCACTTGTTGACATGTGAGACACCTTCCCACATACGTCATAACATCACCTTTCAAATTTCGCCACCAAAATTGTAGATTCAAGTCTTTGTACATCTTGTCACCTCCGGGATGAATAGAATAAGGAGATATATAAGTTTCATCAAGAATTATCTTTCGAAGGTCAAGAGCATTTAGGACAAACAATCGGCCACGAAAACGAAGAACTCCATTTGCATCAATGGTGAGGCCTTTAGCTTTTGCTTCAAGTAGCCTATCTTGAATAGATTTGTAAGTAGCATCACCCATTTGATTCCCTCGAACCTCACGATAGAGGACAGGCTCGGAAACCATTACACCTAGGCAATCAAACTCATTTCCATAAATTGTAGCTTCAATCTACGGAATTCGGCACGAAGATCATCGGGTACAACACGAATGGTACCCAGGGAATAAGTCGTCTTCCTACTAAGCGCATCAAAAACAACATAAGCTTTCCCTTCATGGTACAACAAATCAAAATTGTAGTCATTCACCAACTCTAACCAACGTCTTTGCCTCATATTCAATTTCTTTTGGCTGAATATGTACTTCAAACTGTTGTGATCGGTGTAGATGCATAAATGAACTCCAATAAAATATTGTCTCCAAACCTTCAAGGCATGACCAATGGTGGTTAACTCAAGGTCATGAGTAGGATAGTTCACCTCATGAAATCTCAATTCTCGCGAAGCATAGGCAACAATCTTCCTATTTTGAATAAGAACACACCCTAAGCACAACTTAGAAGCATCACAAAACACTTCAAAGTCAACACCATATTCGGGCAAGGTCAACACGAGAGCGGTAGTTAACCTTTTTTTTAACTTTTGGAAAGCGGCATCACAAGCTTCACTCCACCCAAACGTGGCCACTTTTTTCAAAAGATGAGTCATCGGTCTAGAAAGTTTGGAAAAGTCTTTAACAAAGCGGCGGTAATAACCGGCTAGACCAAGAAAACTTTGAATCCCACCAACATCGGTAGGACTCTTCCACTCATATTTGAAGGATACACCATCACACATTCTTTATAAATAACATGCCCAAGAAAGGACAGCTTAGGTAACCAAAATTCACACTTAGAGAACTTAGCAAACCACTTTTGTCGTCGAAGAATCTCCGAAATGGTACGAAGATGATTGACATGCTCTTTCCCGGACTTAGAAAAGATAAGGATGTCATCAATAAATACCACCACACACTTATCAAGGAATTCACTAAAGGTACATTTTATTTGATCCATGAAGATAGCAGCAGCATTCGTCATCCAAATGCCATTACTTTGAATTCAAAGTGGCCATATCTTGTACTAAAAGTGGTTTTGGGAATATTGGACTCACGATCGGGAATTTGGTGCTAACCGGATCTCAAATAAATCTTGTAAAACGTAGAAGCACCTTTGAGTTTATCAAAAAAGTCTTCAATTCTTCGGAAAGGGTACTTATATTTCATTGTGACTCGGGTAAACTCTTGGTAATCAATACAAAGTCTCATAGAACCATCTTTCTTCTTCCCAAAAAGCACAGAAGCACCCAAGGTGAGGCACTCAGATGAATAAAACTCTTCTCAATCATCTCATCAAGCTGTTTTCTGAACTTCTTAAATTCGGTAGGAGCCATACGATAAGGAGATTTGGCAATTGGACGGGTTCCGGGAACGAGGTCAATAGAGAACTCAAAATCACGCTCAGGAGGAATCCTGGGCAACTCTTCGGGAAATATATTTGTAAAGTCACAAACCACGGGCACATCTTCAAGATTTGGTAAATAAGTGGGGGAGGACGTCACCAAACATAAGTAAGCCTGGTCACCCTTCCTCACCATACTTACAAACTTCAAGGCGTAAATAAGCTTCACACCCACTTGGGAACGGGATCCCTTTTAGGTTACACACAGGCCTAGAGGACTCCTAAGATATATATATTTTGATCTCGAAACTCTAATCTACCATAATATTTAGCTAGTCAATCCATACCCAAAATAACGATGAATTCCCCAAGAGGAAATCTAAGAAGGTTAGCGGGATGTTGTCTTTGCAATTGAAATGATGACCTCGGGGTATAGAAGGGAACAAAAAATGATTTCTCCGGATGGCAAGGATATAAGGGTATCCTCACTTGGAGTAGACTCGAGGTTAAGCTTATCCACAAATTTAGACGACACAAAGGACATAGATGCGCATGTATCAAATAAGATAAGGCAAGGTTTATCAAGAATGGAAAACATACCGGTGATGATCTCGGGATGAGCGAAGGCTTCAGATCGACTCAAGATGTAGATAGAACCCTTTGCCTTAGCATTAGGAGAGAGCTTCCTATCCGGGCAATCGTTGAAACTATGATCGGGCTTCCTGCAAAAGTAGCAAATCAAGGGTCGATTGAAGCAATCAACTCTGGGGTAATATGGCTTCTTACAATGGTTGCATAGGCAATCTTGGGCTTGAACATTGGTCGGGGTAATAGCTTGAGCACTAACTTGAGGAGGAGCTTGGATTCCTGGAATGAAGCTCCTCTTGTTAGCATAAGAGGTAGAAGAAGAGAGAACAAATTGCCTCTTTCCATGAAAGGTAGGGCGAGGAGAAGAGGAAGGGGTCTTCACTTTAGCTTCTTCTTTGATATCCTTCAATGAGCTCTCGGCCCAAATAATATCTTCAAAGAGCTCCACAAATGTCACAGAGCTACCTTATAACCCTCTTAGCCTTGCTTCTTGCAATTTGACTTGCAATCCATGCATAACTCCCATGGTGATTGTCTTCACAAGGATCGGGAACGACATTAGCAATTGGCCGTTGATTGCGGAGGACTTGGGTAAGGGCCTCCATGATAGCATTGTTAACTAGGCGTGATCTCACCATCTTCTCAAAACAAAATGCAAACAAGGTTAGTACCTAAAAAATATCACATACTAGAATACTACCAACTTAGGTCCTTAATTTTTACCCTTATCTCATTCATTATTTTAGGGCAAGTTAAATCTAAGGTTGGGGTTTCACGTGTGTGCGTCGGGAGCGTTAAGGCTTTGATAAAAACTGTGACACCCTCGCGTAAGCGGAAAATAAACATACACAAATAATGCAGAAAATAGAGGAGTTTTAAAACTTTTAATTCAAATACACAGAGTATCAAAATATACGAGTATGAACAAACGTCAAAGTACTACAAAAGGGAATTGAGTCCCTCAAAACAACAATACTAAAAGGTAGAGTCTAAGCGCAAAGATAAAACGTCGAAAAGTCCACACCCACTAGCTCACACATGAATGACACATTTAGAGGGGAGTAACTCGGGGTTCTCCAAGCCATATCACATGAAAACAAACATAATTAAAGCATATAAACATACATTATCATACATGTATAAATATCATGCCAATTACAACGATAACATTTTATAAACTATATAAGCATGTGAGAAGTAACAAGGATATATTCATCATATAAACAAGAGTAAGGCAGACTCGCCTTGGAAACTATATCGCTACTAACGGCTTGCAACAATCCAACAATCCAATACATATCCAACAAATCATCATGTAAATCAAACATACTCTCACGGTAAATAAGACGCACTAGCATCTGTACTTTCCAAACAAGACGAACAAGTCCACGGGATAAACGTTTCCTTGAACTATATACGATAAACAATTCGTATACTTAAGACTCTAATCCTCACGGTATGACTACGATAACGGTCCTACTCTAAACCTGGCCAGACTCTCGGGATAAAATCTTTTGATTTGACATGCGATAAACATTTCGCATCCAAGAGTCGATCGACCCAACAAAAGCCGAGTACCTCAAATTTGGCTAAACTACACGAAGGAGACGAAAAGAGCACAAGCACCATCTTCCGGCTAAGCCGCACGGGAGATGAGGTCAAGACTAAAAAAGCAAGTACGCTACATGCAATGAGACCACCTCGCAAGAATACAACATTTGACGGCCGGGTCGATCAACGCTAACCGTTCGCCTCCCAACAACGTCGTCATATTCCCACTAACATATGAACATGCACCGAAGAATGCACCTATATCGCTCCGACATAGAGTCTAACAAGTATAAGGGTACAAACGAGATATGAGAGTTCCACAACGTCATACAAACACGACTCGACCGACTGTCCAAGTTAAATACGACTCAAATTAGTGAAACATCTAAAATTGTCACGAAAATTTTGAATAAGGCATGTGAGATATGATATAATTCATACATGAATATTCTGCGTCATTTCATAAGATTATAACGTAAAAAAACCATAAGAACAGTTACGTATGAAAGGATGTGAAAAAAAGGGGCAGAAAGGCTACAATGGTCTCCCAGTCTGGTGGGTGATCGGCGGCCGGCCCACTGGCTAGTAGACAGGCACACTTGAGCAATTCACAAAGATTTTACAAGGGGTTCCCATCCGAGTGGGTGACCGTCGGCCGGCCCACCGGCTGGGCAAACAGTCATCCGAGACCTCCCAGCCAGACGGCGGCCGGTCAACCGGTCGGGAGACATGCAATACTACAGAAATTTACACAACACACAGGGGTCTCCCAGCCGGTCAGCCCACCGACGGCCGATGGGCCTGCTGGAATATCGGCAACTTTGAAAATGCACAAGGAGATACAGAGGACTCCTAATCGGTCAGCCTACCGATGGTCGGCCGGCTGGGACATCCTACATACGAAAACCAACAACATGCAGGGACTCCCTAGCCGCCCCGACCACCGGCGGCTGGTGCCCCGGCTATGACGTCCTTTCTTTGAAAATCCACTAAAAATTGTCTTAAGGTGTACAAACTCAAACCGAATTGTGATATCGAATTAACCCATCAACATACATTATTCCAAACATCATGTAGGTAATAAATCATCCAACATACATATTAAAAGAGTAATTAAAACAACATTAGTGACTTTAACCCATTTTTACATAACAAGAAGAACGAGTAGCATTCAAACTACCCACTTCCACCATCCTAACACAATTGAAACACAATTCAACTATTTAACATGTAAGAAAATAAATTCATGTCAAGAATCAACAAAGAACATATCTTTATCATAATTACTACCCTATAACACATAAAGAACCCATAAATGTGATATCGAGTGTAACAACCCGAAAAGTACCCAATTTTTCTAGTAAAAATATTTACTAACACTTTTCAGCAGACTTAAGTTTTTAAAATAGAATTTATTGTTTCGAGTCGTATTTTGAAATTCCGCGTTCGTATTTGGAATTTCTGAGAGATTTCATGAAAATCCCGTTTTTAGTCATCTTTGACTTTTCTTGACTTTTAAGTCGCCTTTGACTTTTCTTGACTTTTTAAAGTCGTCATTGACTTTTCTTGACTTTTAAGTCGTCATAAACTTTTCTTGACTTTTAAGTCATCTTTGACTTTTCTCGACTTTTCAGTCAACTTTGACTTCCGTTGACTTTTTCCCGACTCGCCTCATAAGTTTGAGGACCGAAATTTTATTTAAAAAAATCATATTTTTGATTTATTTTTATTTAGATTTATTAAGATTTATCATAATTTAATATAATTATTTTGAATTTATTCGGAATTTAAAGAATAACGTTTACGGTTTTAACCGAACGTCATTTAACTATTCCCGATTCATCGTAAATCCCGTAACAAAATCGAAACTCGACTTTGGCATGAGTCACACGCCCATGTCATCGTTTTCCACTCACTTGAGATATTTTAATTCTTTCGATTAAACTAATACGAATATCTTAGATATTTGTTACTTTATCGATCCGTTAACGGAAATTACGCAAATCGTTTACAAAACAGACCCGTCTAGCACAAAACCACACGGCACTCTTTCTCCTCTCTTAGGCTTGATATTTTCATTACTTTTGATTACAATATCATAATATCTAGATATTTAGTTTAATTAACGTAATATCGAATTATATTTAATCGATTACCGTAATATAATTATTAAACGCGAGTCAATTCCGTAACAACAATTTCAAAACCCGACTCCCTAATCCTTCTATATGTACACGGCTCATCCAACCATCATTACTCACTAACAACTTTTCATTTTACAATAAATCAAATTAAGATCAAATCATCACTTTCTTTAATCGTTCTTGAGCGTTCTTCGTGTTCTTCATCCGTTCTTCGTCGTTCTTGAGCAAAATCATCATAAAACCTTCATTTCTTAATTAAATCCGTCCTAATTTATATTTCTAGAATCTCCTCTTCGCTCTCCATCTTCAAGTACGGTTTATTTTCAATTCCGTCAAAATCGTTTTCAACATTTAATTATGGAAAATTAAGTTTAAGTTCTAATAATGTTTTTCTTGTCATTTCTTATAGGGGAAGATTTTGAAGACGAGTTTGGAGACTCGTATATTTTGGGTGAAGATTAGTAGGAGGGTTTCTTAGTTTATACTTCTTATTTTGGTGCTATTTGATCTTGCTAGCTAAGGTAACAATTCCGATTTACTCGACGAAATAATGTCACATAGCTTTGGTTTCTTTTAATTTTGGTTCATCTTTTGTTTTTGGTTCATGTTATTATGATTTATGGACTTTTAGTAGTAACATGATAAGTTGGATGTTTTTTATGTTGTATGGAATTTTTATGTTGTTAGTGTTCTTGGTGAATTTGGATGATTGTTCATAATAATGATTTTTGTATGATGGATGGTTAAATTGGTTGTTAAAATGGGTGTTTGATTAATTAAAACATGTTATAAACAATTTGGTGTGATTGACGGTGGTGGCCGGATAAGGTGGCTGGAAACCGGACCCAAACCAGCCGGTTCAGGCCGGTTCAGGCCCGGTCCAGACCGGTCTGGGTCGGTCCATGGTGGGTCCGGGTTTTGGTCTTTGGGTTGTGTCGATGTTTGATGGTTATGTTGTTGTTTTGACGGGTTTTAATTATGTTAAAGCATGCGGGAAATATTAGGAAACGGTTTTTAGTAAAGTCGATAAAACAACCCAAAACATGCCCAAACCAGCCGTGGGGCCCAGTCCAGGCCCGTGTCAAGTCGGCCCAAATCAGCCCGTGGGTCCCCTTACTTAGACTTGTGACGGTTTTTGAGTTATTGTTATTTTATCGCGTTTTGTAATAATTAGCAAGCGAGAAATATTAATAAGTAAATATTTAATTAAAAGGTTTTTCATTAAATTATTATTTCTCACATGTTAGAAATTATAAGACGAGATCGTAGTATAATTTGATATCCTTTAAGTCAAACGGGTTTTGGTAAGATTTAATAATTCACATGTTAGAAGTTTTAAAATGACATGTAATGAATATGTTGATTTTTTTGTCTAAGTCTATGTGGTAAAGACTCTGTTTCTAGCCGGTTTGACCAAACGGGTTTGGTCAAACTAAGATCTAGTCAGCCCCGTTTTGACTGATGACCCGTCGCGGGACTCGGGTCGGGGATTTGTCTTCAAGTAAGGTTTTATTTAATTAATGAATTAGACTTAGTAGATATGAGGCGATATGATATTTGATTATGATTTATAGGCAATTAGGTCACAT
>JAIUZE010017503.1:0-26348 GCA_022085475.1 Heliosperma pusillum | reverse complement strand
ATTGTGAGTGGAAAAAGATGACATGGGCGTGTGACTCATGCCAAAGTCGAGTTTCGGGTTTTGTTTCGGGATTTACGATGACTCGGGAATAGTTAAATGATGTTCGGGATTAAACCGTAAAAGTTATTCTTTAAATTCCGAATAAATTCAAAATAATTATATTAAATTATGATAAATCTAAATAAATCTTAATAAAAATAAATTAAAAATTTTATTTTTTAAATAAAATTTCGGTCTTCAAACTTACAAGGCGAGTCGGGAAAAGTCAACGGAAGTTAAAGTCGACTTAAAAGTCGAGAAAAGTCAAAAATGACTTAAAAGTCAAGAAAAGTTTATGACGACTTAAAAGTCAAGAAAAAGTCAATGGCGACTTTAAAAAGTCAAGAAAAGTCAAAGACGACTTAAAAGTCAAGAAAAGTCAAAGATGACTAAAAACGGGATTTTCATGAAATCTCTCAGAAATTCCAAATACGAACTCGGAATTTCAAAATACGACTCGAAACAATAAATTCTATTTTAAAAACTTAACCTTGCTGAAAAGTATCCTTAAGAAATTTTACTAGAAAAATTGGGTACTTTTCGGGTTGTTACACTGAAACTTAGGTGTCCTTGTATTAAATGCAAAAACATGAAATATCTACATGACATTGAGGTTCAAGAACATCTTTATACAAACGGGTTTTGTCCAAACTACTACAATTGGATTTCTCATGGAGAATCATTTTTTTCACTTCCCGAACAATCTCAAATCCCACAAAATGATAACCCATATAGAGATATGGTAGTTGATGCATTTGAGTCTAATATTTTCAATAATGATCATATACCAATGAGTGAAGAAGAACCACACCCACAAGCAAAAGCCTTTTTTGATATGTGAAAGGCGAGTGAAAAACCATTATATGAAGGGAGCAAAATGTCATTGTTAGAAGCCGCATCTAGGATAGTAACTTTGAAATGTGAGTACAATTTGCCATTTACTTGTGTTGATGGCATGGCTTCTTTGATTGAGGATGTTATCCCCGATAATAATGTCATGACCCGATCATTCTACAATACCAAAAAAGTAGTGAAAGGTCTAGAACTTCCGCATTACAAGATTGATGCATGTCCCGATGGATGTATGCTCTTTTGGAAGGATGATGCTTTGCTTGACAAGTGTAGTAAATGTGAAAAGGCTAGATATAAGACAATTGAGGGAAGTATTGTCTTGAAAGGTAAAAAGGGAAAGAATGAAAAAAAGAGCGGTGAAAAGAGTAAGAAACCAATACCCGAAAATCCCGTAACTTACTTTCCTCTAGCTCCTAGACTTCAAAGAATGTTTGCTACCAAAAACATTGCCGAGCAAATGAGATGGCACAAGGAAAATCCGCGTACTCTGGGAAAGATGTGTCATCCGAGTGATGGAGAGGAATGGAAGCGGTTTGATATGCTTTACCCCGACTTTGCTGAGGAACCCTGTAATGTGCGACTTGGCCTTTGTACGGATGGTTTTGCTCCATTTGGCCAGTTTGGTAGAAAGTACTCTTCTTGGCCCGTAATGGTTACTCCATACAACTTACCACCTTGGTTATGTATGAAAAAACAATTCATCTTCTTGTCACTAATTATTCCTGGTCCTGATAATTCAAAAATCGCCTTAGATGTTTATTTGCAACCTTTGGTGGAAGAATTGAAACAATTGTGGGAAGTAGGTGTGCAAACATATGATGTGTCTTTAAAGCAAAATTTTCAACTAAGAGCTTCATTGTTGTGGACCATTAATGATTTCCCCGCCTACGGTATGCTATCTGGATGGTCTACCGCGGGAAAAAAGGCATGTCCTTGTTGCATGTACCAAAGCAAAGCATTTTCGCTACCTTGTTCCAAAAAAGTGAGTTGGTTTGATTGTCATAGACAATTCTTACCGGAGGGGCATGCCTTTAGGAGCAACAAAAAAGCTTTCAGAAAAGGTAAAGTGGAGCGCAATCATGTTGTAGATCGATTTCCGGGGGATAAGGTGTGGGATATGGTTTGTGATTTGTCACGTACTATTGATTGTACTAAAGCAGAGACGGAGGTGCTGAAAAAGAAGAAAATTGGTTGGTTTAAAAGAAGCATTTTTTGGGATCTTCCTTATTGGAAGACGATGTTAATTAGGCACAATTTGGATGTAATGCATATAGGAAAGAACTTCTTTGAGCAACTGATTCACACGATTATGGATGTAAAGGGAAAGACTTGTGATACTGTTAAATCACGAGAAGATTTGAAGACAATTTGCCATCGTCCCAATCTTCACATTCGTAGCGATGAGTCTATGCCAAAATCTATTTTTACACTTGACAAAGCTCAAAGGAAGGTCTTATGTGAGTGGTTAAGAAAGTTAAAATTTCCTGACGGATATGCATCCGATTTTAGTCGATGTGTTGATATGAAGGAGCTAAAGTTGCAAGGCTGGAAAAGTCATGATTGTCATATCTTCATGGAACGATTATTACCTGTATCTTTGAGACATCTCCTCCCCACTCCTGTGTGGAATGCAATTGTTGAGATAAGTCAATTTTTTCGAGATTTATGTTCGTCTTCAATATGTGTTGATGACATGATTCGTCTTGAGGGGCAAATACCAGAGATATTGTGTAAGTTCGAGATGATATTTCCTCCATCATTTTTTAATTCCATGGAGCATGTACCGATACATTTGCCTTCCGAAGCCAAAGTTGGAGGCCCCGTCCAATATAGGTGGATGTATCCATTTGAAAGGTAAGATCACTAAGTAGTAATTAAATTATAATTATTATCGTACTATCTCTTTAATTGATTTAATATTTATATAGTAGTCTTATATAACAATTATTAATCCCATCAGTTATTGAATAGGTTTCTTAATCACGTGAAGAAGAAAATTGGTAACAAAGCTCGGGTTGAAGGTTCAATATGCAATGCGTATTTAACGGAAGAGATTGCAAATTTTTGCTCTCTTTACTTTGAAAAACATATTGAAACCAAAACAAAAAACTTGAGTGTTTATAAAGCGGATGAACTTGAGACAAGTTTACCCGAGTTTTTCCAAATGCATGATGATGAGGGTTGTTCATCAATTGGGGGAACAAGATATGTAACAACCCGAAAAGTACCCTATTTTTATAGTAAAAATATTTGACGGATACTTTTCAGCAAAGTTAAGTTTTAAAATAGAAATTTTTGTTTCGAGTCGTATTTTGAAATTCCGAGTTCGTATTTGGAATTTTTGAGAGATTCCATGAGAATCCCGTTTTTAAGTCATCTTTGACTTTTCTTGACTTTTAAGTCGTCTTTGACTTTTCTTGACTTTTTAAGTCGTCATTGACTTTTCCTGACTTTTAAGTCGTCATTTAACTTTTCTTGACTTTAAGTCATCATTGACTTTTCTTGACTTTTAAGTCGACTTTGACTTTCGTTGACTTTTCCGACTCACCTCGTAATTTTAAAGACCGAAATTTTATTTTGAAAAATAATAAATTTAATTTATTTTTATTAAGATTTATTCGAATTTATGATAATTTAATATAATTATTTTGAATTTATTCGGAATTAAAGAATAACTTTTATGATTTAACCCCAAACGTCATTTAACTATTCCTGAGTCAACTTAAGTCCCGAAACAAACCCGGAACCCGACTCTTGCATGAGTCACACGCCCCATGTCACCTATTTTCCACTCATGTTAGATCTTTTAATTAATATGATTAAACTAATAATAATATCTAATATATATGTAACTTTATCGGTCTGTCAACTTAAATTCCGCAATCGCTTAAAAACAGACCCGATTTCTCTTCTTTTCTCACGTCTCTTTCTCCTCTCTTAAGCTAGATATTTTCCTTTCTTTTGTTTACAATAACATAATATCTAATTAATATCTAGATATTTCATTAAACTATTATAAAACCGAATAATATCTAATTAATTACCGTAATATAATTATTAAACCCGAGTCAACCCCGTAACAACAATTTCAAAACCCGACTCCATATTTCTTCTATATGTACACGGCTCCTCTCACACTTACTCACTAACAACTTTTCATTTTACAATAAATCAAATTAAGATCTAATTAACACTTTCTTTAATCGTTCTTCATCGTTCTTCGTCGTTCTTGAGCAAAATCGTCATAAAACCTTCATTTCTTATGCAAATCCGTCCTAACTTATATTTCTAGAATCTCCTCTTCGCTCTCCATCTTCAAGTACGGTTTAATTTCAAATCCGACAAAATCGTTTTCAACATTTAATTATGGAAAATCAAGTTTAAATTCTAATAATGTTTTTCTTGGCATTTCTTATAGGGGAAGATTTTGAAGACGAGTTTGGAGACTCGTATATTTTGGGTGAAGATTAGTAGACGGGTTTTCTTATTTTATACTTCTTATTTTGGTGCTAATTGATCTTGCTAGCTAAGGTAACGATTCCGAGTTACTCGACGATTTAATGTTACATAGCCTTTGTTTCTTTGGTTTTTGGTTCATCTTTTGTTTTTGTTCATGTTAGTGTTATTTATGGATTTTTGGTAGTAACATGATAAGTAGTCATTTATTATGTTGTATGAATTTATGACATGTTTAGTCTTCTAGACATATTTTTATGATTTGTTCATAATCATGATTTTTGTATGGATGGGTGTTAAAATGGTTGTTTGATAATTAAAACATGTTGGAATTTATTTGGTGTTTGTTGTTGATTGAACCGTGTATGAAGGCTGGAAAAACCAGCCCAAACCAGCCACAAACTAGGCCGGTTCAGGCCGGTTCAGGCCCGGTTCAGGCCGGTCTGGATTGGTCCGGATTTGGTCCGTTGGTTTTGTGTCGATGTTTGATTATTTTGTGGTTGTTTTGACGGGTTTTAAATATGTTAAGCATGCGGGAAATATTAAGAAACGGGTTTTAGAAAAGATGACCAAAATTGGTCCAATATGAACCGTGGGTCCCCTTGGACTTGTGACGGTTTTTGAGTATTGTTATTTTATCGTGTTTTGTAATATTTAGCAAGTGGGAAATTTTAATAGATAAATTATTTAATTAAAAGGTTTTCAATATATTATTATTTCTCACATGTTAGAAATTATAATACGAGATTATAGTTTATTTTGAGATCCTTTAAGTCACGCGGGTTTTCGTATGATTTTAATAATTCACATGTTAGAAATAGAATGAAATAACATGAAATGAATGTGATATTCTTATGTTCAAGCCTCGAGGGCTAAGACTCTGTTTCTAGCCTGTTTGACCAAACGGGTTTGGTCAAACTAAGATCTAGTCAGCCCCGTTTTGACTGATGACCCGTCGCGGGACTCGGGTCGGGGATTTGTCTTCAAGTAAGGTTGTATTTAATTAATGAATTAGCCTTAGTAGATATGAGGCGATATGATAATTGATTATTATTCATATGCAATTAGTCACCTGATAGGATGTGTTCCCGTGACTGTTTGTTTATATGGTTGGTGTCGTGTTGACTAAGTACCCATCGAGAATTATGAGTATATGGCGTCTTGACCATTCTAATTCTAAATGAGTATCTTGGACCATGACATTGATAGGCCCGTACTATCTTTAACGAGTATATGTTCGCCGCTTGATAGCTTTTGTGTCTCGGCCTGGGGGGCTTATCTCCAAGTCGGGGCATGGCATCCTAAGAGTTCCGCTTTGGGAAGGGAGCCCGCTTAAGTACTAGCCATCTCTGCTTAGGGGGTCGCCTAGTAGAGTTTCTCGTGTACGGTTATGTCATGAGACGGGGAATGGAATAGCTGTTGTCGCTAGGTCTGATCAGTCTAGGACTAGGATTTTTTCCTACCTTGTGGTATAGCCTCGAGTTACAGAAGTCGACTATTGACTGTCCTAAGAACTTATGCCTGTTTGTAGACGTATTGGTCTTTCATGTTTTTATGATTCTATGAGTTTTAGAAGGTGAGATGCAAGCCGGCTAAGATTGATAGAGTTTGGATTAACGGTTGTTAACTGATTCACATGATTACTTGTTGATTAGGGTTTGAGTGTATCATGGCCACGTTACAGGGTAACCTCTGAGCTAGCATACCAGCTTCCCTACCTCTTGTGATATTTTATTATCGGTTTCACATGATAGCTTTCATATGATAGGTTATATGTTAGTTAATTGTTTCATAACATGAAAAGCATATCATATATGTTTAAGTTTTGTATTTTCCATATCCATTGCTTTTATGTTATTCATGTTTCATTAAACTCGACATTTCGTGGCTGGGAGAACTCGGAGTTACTCCCCACTGACTGTGGCTTCCGTGTTTATATTTAATGCGGTCGAACAGGTGGTGAATGCATATTTGGGGGTACATGACGAGCTAGCGAGCGAAGTATTTTACCTTGGACCTATATTCGGTTCATAGTTTGTATATTATTAGATACACTTTTATTTCCGTATTTATACGGGAGATATGTCTCCCGTCTTGTATATTTCTTTTGTAGAATATTACTTCCGTATTGTAATGACCCTTTTTATTTCAGACACCTTCATTATGTATTGAAATTATTTTTTTTCTTTCCGCAAATTTGAGGGTGTCACAGTTGGTATCAGAGCATTTTTGCTCCCGACGCACGTTTGTGTACCCTTGTATAAATAACTTGACCTTAATAAAATAATAAACTTGTGAGATAGAATGGTAGGATGGGTAGATTAGGATTTATGTTGTAGTCTATTTGTTTATGCTAATTGTTAGGAGTAACTTAATTTGTTTTTTCTCTTATGAAGATGGTTGGACCTCGTGTAGAAGAGATCGTTGTTAGTGCCAACCAGGTCCCTCCTCATAGAGAAGACAATTGCCAAGGAGGCTATGCTTGAGCGGCTAGCCAAATTGCTAGGAACAATATTACGCCTTATGGTGGAATATGTGTTACCTAGAAGGAGTATCCTCTACCGAAGATTTGAAGATTTACAAGCCTAATAGAAGTGAATTCTTTATTCATCTATGAATTCTCTCGTCCTTATTGTATTACGCTCTCTTCCTTCTATCTAGGTGCTTCATTATCTTCCAACCTATTTACCTCTTGGAAATTACTCTAAATAGTTCCTTCATCTTACCATTGGTATCCTTACCTCCCTCTTGTAACATTTTATGGATGTCATAACCATCGGTTTGAGGTATATTATACTTAGTCGGAAGAACTTTGAATCTTGTGGAATATTAGTGTTTGTTAGAATGAACTTGTGATTTGAGGAAAATGGTATAGATCTAATTTCACCCTATGGTGGTGAGAGTTGGTATCCTTGAGGAAGGTGTGGTAAGGTATGGTTAATGATTTTAATGCTAGATACTTGTCATGAATAGTGTATAAATAGTTCATGATATTCGATGGTGTAAGATCGAATGAGTTGGCTATGACTTTTTAACTCATTAGTAATTTAGTCTTTTGGACATAGAAGTTTAGTATTGGTTTGAAGACCATGTTTAGGATATGTCTATTTTGGAGTAAATAAGAAGTTCGAATATGGTAACTAGCCATCCTATTAAGCTAGTTCCGTGTTTAGATGATTATAAGGATTTGAGGATAAACTTAGGAGGAAAGTCTCCTAGTGGTTTTAGACTAAGAAAACTTGAAGTTGCAATATCTTTTTGGGGATCGAAATAAGCTTAATAATAGTTGTAGTTGTGGTTAGGAAGTAGAGTGATTTTAATGTTACTTGGAAATTTGTTGTCGTTAAATGTTGGACCCTAACGGGAACAAATACTTTGTGGAATTAGGATTTGAGGACACAACTTGAGGAATATCGACATAAGCGAAAACCGATGTATTGAGAGTTTGGAAGAGATAAATAAATTGATTACGGTCGCATTGCCCTATGGTTGCCAAAAGTTAAGTGAATCGAGATTTGTGTGATTAATCTCTTTGAGGTTTCGAGATTCAACTTTTGAGGATGAGAAGGTTCATTGTTAATAATTTAGGATAATGAATTTTTGGAATAAATTGGATTAAAGGATTTCATAGTAAGTCCTTTACTTTGTGGTTGTTAGCGGTTTTGTTTCCTAATTATAAATATTTGGATGGTGGTTTCCAATAAGAGTTTTGATGGACCTTAGAAGATTTTAATTAAATTTGAATAATTGGGAGTTACTACTCGATGTGTCATGCTTATGAAATATTTTGGTAAGAATCCGAGGATTGAAAATATTGAGGATATATGCACTCTCTTGAGGACTAGATTCTGTTGCAGTTAGTATTGTCGAGTTGCGATCGACATTTGAATTTTCATAGAGGGAAGATAGTATTGGGGTCCATCCTTCTTTCTTTACTTCTTTCTATTCGATTTATTCTTTCGAATATTCCGTTCTTTCTATGGAATATCATCCTCTATAGATAGATTGTTAGAAGTTTTAGTTAGAAATTGTAAGCATAAATAGTAGAGTTATTACCTTTACTATAAAATTTTTGAACTAAAAGTTTTAGAAATGTTTTATGATTTCAAGTATTTTACCGTCAAGGAGTGTTGAGACTCGTTATTGGAGACGTTCGATAACTAGTTTTCTCATTTATTGATGCGAAAATGTATCTTTTGAGTCTTTGACTTGGGACGTCGATGTTCTTAACGGCCGACGAGAACCTTCCGTTCCATTGATAAGACCCTATATTTTATTACAAATATATTTTTTAACAGTTTTGAAATAGACCTACATATATGTTACTTTCCTTCTTCTAAGTTTCGAGGACGAAACTTTTTAAAAGGAGGGGTGATTGTAACAACCCGGAAAGTACCCAATTTTTTCTAGTAAAAATATTTACTAAACACTTTCAAGCAGACTTAGTTTTTTACAATGAATTTTATGTTTTCTAGTCGTATTTTGAAATTCCTAGTTCGTATTTGGAATTTCTGAGAGATTCATGAAAATCCCGTTTTTAGTCATCTTTGACTTTTCTTGACTTTTAAGTCGTCTTTGACTTTTCTTGACTTTTTAAAGTCGTCATTGACTTTTCTTGACTTTTAAGTCGTCATAAACTTTTCTTGACTTTTAAGCATTGACTTTTCCCGACTTTTTAGTCGATTTTGACTTTCGTTGACTTTTCCCGACTCGTCTTGCGATTTTGAAGCCCGAAATTTTATTTAAAAAAAATTATATTTTTGATTTATTTTTATTAAGATTTATTAGGATTTATCATAATTTAATATAATTATTTTGAATTTATTCGGAATTTAAAGAATAACTTTTCCGGTTTTTAATCGAACGTCATTTAACTATTCCCGACGCATCGTAATGCGCGCAACAAAATCGAAACTCGACTTTGGCATGAGTCACCCGCCCGTGTCATCGCTTTCCACTCACCATTAGATATTTTATTTATTTTGATTAAAATAATCAAAATATCTAGATATTTAATTACTTTATCGATCCGTCAACGGAAATTACGCAAATCGAGCAAAAACAGACCCGCTGATCACCTTAACCACACGGCTCACCCTCTCCTCTAATAGACTTTGATATTTTCATTTCTTTTGATTAATATATCATAGTATCTAGATATTATTTTTACTTTATCGATCAGTTAACGAAAACTACGCAAAACGCTCGAAATCGGACCCGACAAGCTCAACATCACACGGCTCCCTTACCACTCTTAAGCCTTGATATTTTCATTATTTTTCATTTTAATATCATAATATCTTGATATTAACTTTATCGTAAATTATATTAAATCGTTTACCGTAACATAATTATTAAACGCGAGTCAATTACGGAACAACAATTTTAAAACTCAACACCTTTATTTGTCTATAAACTCACGTCCAACTCCACTCCACTTTACTCACAAACACATTTTCACTTTTCAACAAATCAAATAAAGATCAAAATATCACTTTCTTTAATCGTTCTTCGTGTTCTTCATCGTTCATCAATTGTTCTTCATCGTTCTTGAGCAAAACCTCCATAAATCCTTCATTTCTTAATTAAATCCTTCCTAATTTATATTTCTAGGATCTCCTCTTCGCTCTCCATCTTCTAGTACGTTTTAAATTCAATTCCGTCAAGATCGTTTTCAACACTTTAATTATGAGAAATTTAGTTTAAGTTCTAATAATTGTTTTCTTGTTATTTCTTATAGGGGAAGAGTTTGAAGACGAATTTGGAGACTCTTATATTTTGGGTGAAGACTAGTAGGAGGGTTTCTTAATTATTACTTCTTATTATTTTTGTGCTAAGTGATTTTGGCTAGCTAAGGTAACGATTCCGAGTTACTCGACGATATAATGTCACATAGCCTTAGTTTCTTAGGTTTTAGTTTATGTTCATGTTATGGTTATTTAGGATTTGAGTTAGTAATATAGTCTTTAGTTTTATTTATTTGGATTTTGGTTCATCTTTATATTTTTGGTTCATGTTTTATGAATTATGGATTTTTAGCTAGTAATATGTTAAGTAGTGGTTATTAAGTTGTTTTATGATTTTTGATGATTTTTATGTTGTATGGAATTTTATTGTTGTTTTATGATTTTGATGATATTTTTATGTTGTATGGAATTTTATTATTGTTTTATGATTTTAGATGATTTTTAAGTTGTAGAGAATTTTTATGATGATTTATGGTTTTTGATGATTTTTGAGTTGTAGGAAAATTTATGAGGATTTATTATTCTTGAAGAATTTTAATTATTTTACTAAGTTATGATTTTTAGGTTGTTTAGAAAATTTTAACAAGTTTGTTGTTATTGATGAATTTTGATGATTTTTAACAAGTTATAATTTTTAAGTTGTTTATTAAATTTTAACAAATTTAGTGTTCTTGACAAATTTTGATGATTTTTAATAAGTTATGATTTTGTTTGATGTTTGTTAAAATGGTTGTTTGATGATTAAAAACATGTTGGAATCGATTTGATGTTGTTGTTGGGTGAACCGTGGGGTTTGGGTTGAACCGGGTCCAAACCAGACCGGTCCAGGCCGGTTCAGACCCGGTCTGGGTTGGTCAAGGTGGGTCCGGGTTTTGGTCTTTGGGTTGTGTCGATGTTTGATTGATTGGTTGTTGTTTTGACGGATTTTGAATATGTTAAAGTATGCGGGAAATATTAGAAAAACGATTTTAAATAAAAAGTGTAAAATCTGCCATTTTTATCAAAACAGGCCGTGGGGCCCAAAACAGGCCCATGTGGGTCCGGCCCAATTCAGCCCGTGGGTCCCACCTTGGGACTCGTGTCGGTTTTTGAGTTATCGTCATTTTTATCGTGTTTTGTAATATTTAGCAAGTGGGAAATATTAATAAGTAAAATATTTAATTAAAAAGGTTTTCATAAAATTATTATTTTCTCACATGTTAGAAATTATAATACGAGATTAGTTTACGTTGAAATCTTTTAAGTCAGCGGGTTTTGGGTATAATATGATAATTCACATGTTAGAAGTAGTAATAAAATAACATGTAATGAATATGTTGATTTTATGTCTATGTGATAAAGACTCTGCTTCTAGCCGGTTTGATCCAACGGGTTTGGTCAAACTAAGATCTAGTCAGCCCGATTTGACTGATGACCCGTCGCGGGACTCGGGTCGGGGATTTGTCTTCAAGTAAGGTTGTATTTAATTAATGAATTAGCCTTAGTAAATATGAGGCGATATGTTATTTGAATATGATTTTTATTCAATTAGTCACATGATAGGAAGTTTTTATGTGACTGATTATTATATGGTTGTTCGTGTTGACTTAAGACCCATAGAGGAATTATGGTATTGGCGTCTTGACCATTCTATTTAAATGAGTAGCTGGACCATGACATTGATAGGTCGTAATGTCTTTAACGCGTATATAGTTCACTGCTTGATAGCTTTTGTGTCTCGGCTTGGTGGGTTTATATCCAAGTCGGGGCATGGCTGCCGTATCCATTTTGGGACTGGAGCCAGCTTAAGTACTAGCCATCTCTGCTTAGGGGGTCGCCTAGTAGAGTTTCTCATAGACGGTTATGTCATGGGACGGGGAACGGAATAGCTGTTGTCGCTAGGTCTGATCAGTCTAGGACTAGGATGTTTTCCTACCCTGTGGTATAGCCTCGAGTTACAATCGACTATGGGCCGTGCTAGGAACTTATGCATGTTTATAGAAGTATTGGTCTTTCATGTTTGTATGATTCTATGAGTTTTAGAAGGTGAGATGCAAGCCGGCTAAGATTGATAGAGTTTGGATTACCGATTGTTAACTGATTCACATGATTACGTGTTGATTAGGGTTTGAGTGTATCATGGCCATGTTTCTGAGAGGAACCTCTGAGCTAGCATACCAGCTTCCCTACCTCGAGTTATAGGTTATTATCGGTTTCACATGATAGCTTTCACATGCTAGGTTATTTGTTAGTTATCTGTTTCATAACATGAAAAGCATATCATATATGTTTAAGTTTTGTATTTTCCATATACATTGCTTTTATGTTATTCATGTTTCATTAAACTCGACATTTCGTGGATGGGAGGACTCGGAGTTACTCCCCACTGACTGTGGCTTCCGTGTTTATATTTAATGCGGTCGAACAGGTGGTGAATGCATACATTGGGTACATTGACGAGCTAGCGAGCGAAGTATTACCTTGGACCTATATTCGGTTCTTAGATTGTATATTATTATACACTCTTTTATTTCTGTATTTATACGGGAGATATGTCTCCCGTTTCAGATACTTTTATTGTATAATATTATTTCCTTTTTGAAATGACCCTTTTTATTTATGACACCTTCTTTATGTATTTAAATTATTATTTTTTCTTTCCGCAAATTGGAGGGTGTCACACTACGCCAGGTGTCTTGCAGGTCGTACTTGCATTCGATCATATCAAGAGTGGTTTCCTCGATCTGGAGAGTAACTGACTGACCGGAATTATCTATCATAGATACCTTCCGAGCGTGGCCACGCATTTACAGCTTACTACTCCTCGAGTAGCCCTGAGATTTTAAACAACCCTGCCAACGGGTGGATAATTCCTATCGCACTATTCCCTTCGAATAGCCACAGCTCGTCATGACCCAAAATATGCCCATTTAACCCCAGTTACGAAGGTCGTAGAGCATAAATCAAAGTCACTCTGAAACTGTGCCACCTTAGGCGAACAATCTTTAGTAAAAGAATTGACTAAAAACGAATACTATAGTATCTCTTGCCACGACCACGCTATAAATTTGCCAGAACTCTATAAGCGGTCACTGGCTGACAGAGTGTCCCATACAGTCTGCCTATGTGATCGACTAGTCATGCCTTATGACCCTATGGCACTTGAACTTGCCATCAATTGCATCACACTCCTGTCACTTGGAGACGTCACCTTATATAAACAACTAGGGGCTAATGCTTATGTTAATCTAGTTCACCTTAGTAGGGTTCCAAGTTATTAGTACAACCTAGTTGGATATAACAAAGCACAAAATGAGTTTTAGAAACTCAAACGATAAATGTGATTATCATATATGAACAATCAACACAATGTTATTGCTTCATATCTTATAATCTTACGTGTATATCATTCATGAAACTTCATGGCGATCTTATTAAAATGCAATAAAGACTTGGGTAGTAAATATACCATGTATTCATTTATTCCAACCTTATGAATTACTTTTTCTTTCCATTCAACGTTATTCCTAAAAACATGAATTCATCCACGTACATGTCTAGATCTCTATCTAGTGTTGGACTCTTTAACTTGAAAGATGCTCCCACTCGTTATCATGATAATTGATAGGCATTGTGGTGAAAGGATCTACCATTGGTTCCTTATAAGCCACCGTATCCTTATCATTATGTACTAAGTCTCTATTTGTATAATTCTAAATGATTGACTCTTCAAACACCATCTTTTAGTTATTCGCTTCAAATACTACAAAATAGCCTAGGATTTCAATAAATCCTTATAAGTTTGGAAATTTGGGTTTGTGTAACCTTTAACACATATCCAAGTTTTCTTTACCAAACACAAGACTGAATCCCTAGTTCTCCTTGAGAACCTCATGGGTGTTCTTGAAGGCTAACCAATGACTCTCATATGGATTGATTTGTTATAGGCTTGTCATGTTACAAGCATACAAGTCATTTAGGTATATGCATATTACGGTATACATGGTTTACCTAATGGCAGAAACATTAGTTATCACGTGATCAAAAACTCTTAGGTTCAGTGGATGACTATGACCCTCTCATAATGATCCCACTTTCATCAATATGAATAACCTACTCAACTTGTTGAAATATATGAAGGATATTATCGATCTAAGACACTTTTCTAAATCCCAAGCTAAGTTCTCCTGTTTCATAATAGATTTTGATTTTAGTATGCATAATGCATTCTTTCATCCTGGATTGAAAAATCCAACCACTCCTTTTCAAAAGGTAATATAAATCTGTCATTCTCAATGAGTGATACGTCATTTACGTGGAAGAAAATTTTTCTCCCACTTAACTTCATGTCTAAACATGATAACTTTAACTCCCACTAAATTCATGTCTACACAAGACTTCTTGACAATTCGAGTGAAACTATCCTTATATCACATAATAGAAATGATCATCACGCCCTCTAAGTGTTGGTGGAAACCTTAGTCTTGTGTCATGTACACGTCCCATTCCAAATCCTTATTTGGATAAATGGTTTTGTTGTGTATGTTGTACACACTCACTATGAGGTATAGCACTGATGATTATGATCTTTAGCATAGTTACACATTAGCTTAGGTTTTGAAAACATCTTCAAGTCCATCTATGCAACCATTTTGGACTACTCCAAATAAGACATTCCTTTGCATAGATTCCATTAGTTTCATAAGGCTCTTATCCAAAAAATCGAATTTAAAACTACTAAGTACTTCCACTTAATAGCTCATAATCGTATTATATCAAGAACATTTTCTTTTGGTCTTTATTAGGATTCACTTAAGAACGCTTTGTTTTGGTCTCTTCAATAGTCTTGAGTCTTACCTAAGAACATTTTCTTTTGGTTTCCTCAGTAGTCTCTTACTAGTTTTACGTTATGGCTTATTTTCTCCCACTCTATCTTTATAAAAATACAACTATTTCTTTAAAGATAGCCTCATGAGACACAAACAATTTTGTACTCATGATCGTGAGGGAGGTAAAAGTATCACAACTTGACCTTGAATGATCTATTAAAGACTTTATTGAAAAGATATCGTTTCTTAGCTTCGAGATAAACTAGCTCTATAAGCTAAAGAAGTGGACTCAAATCCATGTAATTTACGATCTTTATAAGTGATGTGGCCAATTGGTTTGGTAGATTCCCTACTTTGAGTTCAATAACTCAATTGTGACTTAACAATTGATCTTTCAAAGTGAGAATCAAATTCTTAACTTTTGAACTTATTATTATAATGATTCAATCATCATAATGTTATATGATCAATTTGAGTGGATACAATTTATGTTAATAGTGCAAATAGAGTAGAATGACTAGTTTTAGAACGAAAAAGTTTCCACAAACCGAGTGACTTGGGTTGAAAACCAAGTCACCATAATTAAATTACAACCATTGTAAATAAAAGAAAATAAACAAATTTCTATGTCGAAGAAGGAAATAAAAGAGTTTTAAACAACAATGTATCATAATACATCCCAAAAGAAAGACAACACAAAATAAGGCCAAGCTTCCATAGGTCTTCAATCATGGTGGCTACCTTTCTTCCCTTGAAGAGTTTCTTTAGTCTTGCTTGTCCTTGTCCTTGTCCTTGCTAGGATGCCCTAATTACTATTAAAATGGGTAAGAATCACAACTTGTATCTATATACTAAAGTTCTGATCATAACATAAATGATAGGGTTAATATTTACCAATTGAAACAATATTTCCAACTTTAAGATCTCCAAGATACTTAGAGCAATTCCTTTTCCAATGCCCTATGCCATTACAATAATGACATTTGTCCTCAGCCGAGGCTTCCTTTTGTGGTTTGGGTGAGCTACTCTCAATAGATTTTCCCTTGCCTTTGAAGGTTCAGGGCTTCTTCCATTTGCTACCACCCATTTAAAGTTTCCCTTGCACTTGTTATTTATATGGAGCACATCCTTTTTGGTGCTAACATTTAGCCTCACGTCTCTCTCGGCTTTCACAAGCATCTTGTGCAATTCATGGAGAGAGGTTTTCATGTTTTGCATATTGTAGTTTACCCTAAACTGCACATATGCGTTGATTTTCCCCAATGAATGTAAAACTCGGTCGATAACGAGTTGTTCGAGAATAGTCACCCCTTGTAATTTAAGAGCCTCAACATGCTCAATCAATTTGAGTTCATGAGGGCTAACGTTTTGGCCCTCTTTGAGATTCATGTCGAAGAATGCGGAAGCCGTCTCAAATTGTATGATCCTTGAAGCTTGCGAAAACAAAGTCACAAGCTTCGTATAGATCTCATAGGCGGTGCTCATCTTTATGATACTCCTTTGAAGATCGGCCTCCATAGAGAAGATCACAACATTTTTTATCGCGACAGACTCTTGTGGTAAGCTTTGGAGGCTTGCCTTATGACGGCGGTTGACCTACTTTCAGGTGTAATGGGAGGGGTACGGTTAGGTAACGAAGCTTGTCGTCACCTTCCGCGGCCAAGCAAAGTTGCGCATCCCAATCGGCAAAATTAGCACCATTCTTTTCTAATTTACATCGATCCATGAAGGATTAGAGCCAAGACACGTTTGTGAGAGTTGGAGCGGTTTTGGATTAATTTGGAGTTGCCATTGCAAATAAATAATATTGACTACAAAAATGAGATTAAGGAAATGTCAACCTTTATCGTTTTAAATATTATTGTAAACATTTTGAACAAGTTTACCATTTAAATAGTAACCTCTACCCATCTATCATAAATGATTCCGAGATCCAAATTCATATCAACTTGGGCACGGTGAGCCGATTCATCCCTCAGTAACATAATTCGGTGGATTAACTCTTTAATCGATTCTACTTTCGAACACCCTGTCAATAATATTACTTTAATATTTATCTTAAGCCTGGAACACATGCGGATATGGTCGCGATTACTTTCGTTGAGCTCAATCCAATTTCGATGTACTAACCTTTATTACCCCACTTGCCCAACGTAACATGTTTAGCACCTCGGTGAGCCAAGCTTACTTCCTTGTGAAATTGAGACTCATGGGTTCTACTATTTGGTAAGGCTTGTCTCAATTATTATTTAGAAGAGGTCATGTCAATTTATTATCTATCTCATTGAAGTCGATTAAATCGATGAACTAACGATAATTTGAATTGAGAGGTTCGAAGACTCGATAAATTGCATGTAATGTTATGGGGATTTGGCAATGCAGGCAAACATAATAAATAAAATCTAAGAAAATTATAAGTCTCCTAGAATGGCCTTCCTAATAGAAAATAAAATAATCTATTACAAATTCGGAAACCAACTCCATTGGTCCCTTAAATTTCATAAGCACGCCTCCCAAGGACATCGTCTCTTTCAGAACGCCTTTCCGAATGACACTGTCTTTAGGAAACTTCGGGATTGCAAATAATTACAAAATATATAATAAAATTACAATAATTTCCTTTTATACATTTGTAATATACAATAATACAATGAAACTGATACGAGATCACAATAAAATTACAACCGAATCAGTATTCCCTTATATTACGGGAAATATTGATTAAAACTAAAGCGATACTAAGATAAAATTAAATAATTCAAACTTACATAAATTCAAAATGACATTCATTCATTCAAAATTAATCATCATAATATGTAGAAGACATGTTCATTTTAAGTGCCAAATCGCCCTATTTAAGGTTTATATCGTACATTTTAAAATCACTAAACAGTAATTAAATCATATTTAAGTCTAAGTTAATTATCCTATCTGATTTAGGACTTAAAAATTATTCATTACTCTATTTTTGACAATAAATCAACTTCTTGTTTTATAATTGATCATAATTAGGCTTTACAATCATATTTTAATCAAATAAATCCAAATTTTTGAACATTTTGGAACATTTCCATGACACTCATAATGTCAAAAATCAAGGTTAAAAATTTCGAATTGAATTTGAGAAATTTTTTTTTGCGCTTTATCGGTTTTATAAAAAAAAATACATAAATCTTATGAAAATTAATCTAATTAAATTTTAAACTTTAGATATTAAATGTGGGACATTTATGCAACCAGAGATAATTTTCTCTTGCCATGAAATTTATTTTAGCTATATTTTCTAAAATAGTCACAATTTATGCCATTTTTACATTAAAAATTCATAAATCATGCAAGACAAATCTTTTTTGTCCTATATTTTAAAGCCAGAGAGTAAAACATTCATATGACAACATATTTAAGTTTCATTGTCATATTCAAAGCGGAACTATTTTAAACCATATAACCTTTATTGATTCCATTTTTATCATATAAAAATCATAAATTATGAGAAATGAGTACACTTCACACAAAATATGTCTAACTATTTTTAGTGTTTTAAACACCATTTTACTCATTAAAATGTAATAAAATCAATAAAAATCATATTTGAGCAATATAAATTTTCATAAATCATCAAAATGATCTAAAATCATATTAGGACCATAATATATTTGCATGCAAATGACTTTGTGACTTTATCTTATAAAACACCAATTACTAGTTTTATTTAAGTTTAAGAAACGTTTCTTAAACTCATTATTAGACATTTATAAAAACATTTTATGATTAGTTTACTCTTTAAACTAATGGATCTTATGCATGCATAAAAAATAACACAAAGATAAGAAGAAACTTTTTTTCACATTTATTTTGGACGATTTGGGCACAAGAATAGAACACCTTCCTATACATGTTCTTGAGCTTAAAATTTGAGGGATGAACTCCTAGTTCTTAGTATAAGAACTCTCCAATTAGTAGCACCAAAAACAACCCTTTAATCTCTACAAAATACTACACTAGTATATATATGTAATAGCCCTTAATTATATATCTAATAACTTTTTTTACTACACTAGTAATCTTATTAGAGAATATGAACTTCAAGATTTAGAAGAACTTCTTAAGTTTTAGTGTGAGAATGAGAAGTAGAGAGATAAGTGTACACCACAAAAATGAGATGAAGTAATGTAAAATAAGGAAAAAACTTCTCCTTATTGTCTATCATGACAACCGTCCAAACATACCCACATGGGGTAGGGTGTGTTTTTTGCTTTTGTTCTTAACAATGCATTAGATAGGGTATAGGTTTTAGGGTATTTAATTATTGGATTTTGTTCATCATAAAACAACACATAAAACCTAAATCATCCACTTACTACCCATGTTAAAAACGGTCCACATATAATATGGAGTCGATTTTATTTTTGTAATTTTGTCATTTGTCACATATGTGACATGTGACATGTGACATGTAACATGTAATTGTAGCTTATAAATGTGCATTAAACTAATTTAAATGCAATTTCATAACAAATAAATTAGACTTAATATTTTAAGTCATATTTTATAATCACATTTAAATAAAATTGGTCATCTCATATTTAGTTAATATAATCTACAACTAATTGTAATTATAATCAACCAATTATGCTTATCTATTCATAAACATTATGCATTCTTAGTAATATAAAAATTAAATTAATAAAATGAATCTTATTTTATCATAGTACAATAAGATATAATTCTCACTTATAATACAAACTTTGTTCAATTTAAGGGATTATTTAATTTGTATCCCTTTAAATTTAATTAATTTACATGATTAGGGGATTGTCCTTTAGGTGTGACCTCAAGGGATCAACGGATCACCACTGTCATACGGCAGTAACGTCAAACTCTAGTGAGCCAATCGTTACCTATTAATGTTGACTAGTTGACTATAATATTTGTCATCCCTTTCTATTCTTATTATTGAGATGTAATTATGTGATCGCATTATTATTGAGGACACTTACTCCAACACTTCCATCACTCACGACAACCAACTTTTATCTTAATTATGGTTTATTATTATAAATGTCAAAATTGTGTAACGTACAAGACACGTGATATTTATTTATCGAGTACAAGAAAGTAATGCCCATAAATGTAACATTTGATATATCTAGTTATATCTACCTGATATTTAAAGTAAATGATCGTATTTTGTTCGCAATTCTTCAACATATATGTGCTTAAACTTACTTAGCATATAATCGTTCAATATAGAAATGCTATCAGATTTATGAATGAATTTCAATTCTTTTTCCCTAATTTTGTATTTTCTTCCTATTTGACTACACAATTTTCATAACAACGTGTTTAGTACATTAATAAGCAAAATTTTGTGATGAAAATACAATTTGAAATCCCTTAAATGGGTAAATATAAATATTTTAGTCTCATGTGTGAATTTACTTTAATTTTGAAGATATTTAAGGTCAAAATATAGGAATATTATATCCAATTCAAATAAGGAAAAAAAAGACGGTAGTATAAATTTTACTAATTTGAACAATAAGTGAAACTACCCTGATATCTTTCCAAAATTATGATTTCGAAACGTCTATCCCTTTATATATTTTGATGCACATATTCCTATCATCATACTACCCATTTTTTTTCTTATTTCCTTCACTTCCAACGCACACTCTTAGCTACTCAAATGAGAAAGCAAAAGAAAAACAAATTGCCTACAACAACACTACCACCAGAATTATGTCTTGAAATTCTTGCTAAATTATCAATCAAACCCATATTAAGATTTCGATGTGTCTCTAAGTTGTGGTGCTCACTCATTGATGATCCACATTTCAGTTCAACTCAGCTTAAAAATAGTCGCAAACTTCAAGATGAATCTCGCTTGCTACTATTAGAGCCACTTGAGTTGTGTGACCCAGATCAGCTGTGTACGATTCGTCGTAGTGACACATTTAGAAGGATATCCAAGCAAGGATTGCGTGTTAATTGGTGGATCGAATACCGTGCCATCGGTTACATTAGTGGCGTGCTTTGTCTCAAGAAATATAAAATAGGAGAAGCGCAACCACTCGAAATTGTTCTTTGGAATCCTTCGATTAGGAAAGCTTTAACAATTCCTCTTCCTCCAACAGCAAAATCAAATACAAGATTTAATACTGACTACGCCTTTGGTTTTGACCCCATTAGAAATGACTACAAGATTGTAGCAAGCTTACATATCCCTGGTGAAAATCATTTCCCTAATTTTATTGAGATATATACCCTTAGCGAAACCTCATGGAAAACTCACAAATTGGAAATTTGCTCCACTCCTTGGGACAAACATCATCCAAAGGCTTACCTCGACGGGCATATATACTGGATGGGTATTGACCCGCTAAAAACTACCCCAAAAGGTATGTTTTCTCATCTTGTGTCATTCAATGTGCATAAAGAGGCATTGAACTATATCGATTTGCCGAATTGTGAGATTTATAATGAGCCTCATCATGAACGATTTCCTATCAGCTTTGATCAATCAATTGCCATAATGGATATTTATCCGGAACATACGAATATATGGGCAATGTGGGAGAATTCTTGGACAAAAAAGTATTCCATTAACTTACAATTGTTTCAAAAGTGTGTATATCTAAAGGGCGATTGATACGCGAGATTTATGTCGTTCTAAGTCCGCTATCAAACAATATTTATAAGTCCAAACTAAAACTAACTAGGGCAGCTAGTGATAAGTCCGGGTCGATCACAGGGAGGCGGTCGATCTAATCAAATCTAGGGTCAAGTTCAGTTCTGCCAAGTAACAGGTTTTAATAGTTTGAGAGGTTGAGAAAGAGGGATAACAAACAAAAGCAATAATCAAAATGCAATATAAAGGGTACGAAAATTAGATGAAAGAAAAACTAGGGCAGAACGGGTTCACTATGGTGTCAAAGGGATAGGTCGAGCCAAGGTCTAAACAGTCTAAAGGATGAGAAAGTTGCTTGTTCGGCCTTCTAACCACCCCTAGCGACTCTGATAACTGGTTCGGTCTCACAGAAATCACTATCCTATATGTCTACCGATCGGTATAAGGTTATGCTGATTGGTGTCAGGTCTATCTTCCCAATCACTTGGTCAGTCTCATGGGAAATACACTAAACAAATGATAACCTAGCGTCCTAGGTCAGTCAAACGACAATTAAATCAAACATAGGTTTAGATGCATAAACGGTTTAATTGGAACCCCCAAATCCCGGATCCACAATAGTTCACCCTAGCCCTAGCATGCAGATTAGCTACGCATGGTGATAGATCTAAGCATATGAACTACTGTATTAGCATAAGACATCATAGCAAAGCGATGTGGAAACAATAAACGAACGAAATAACTAAATGCGAAACAAAGAAACCTGAAATAGGTCTAAATACAAGGCTATGTCGATCGGCAGAAGAGTATCCCGATCGGCGGAAGTACAAAAACGAACGAAAACTTAAAACTAATCGACTAAAATGTTAAACAATAATCTAAAATGGTGTTTTAGAGCGGAAGCGCGATCCGTGACAAGGGATCTTGCGTCGAAAGAGAGATACCCTCTTGAGATCCGCTGCCTCTCCCACTTATAACCCTCCTTTAGGTCTAGGGTTAGGTTTTCTCTGATTTGGGCCCGATCTCGCGTCCTAGTGGCTTGGGCTTCGATAAGCTCGAGTCCCTTCCCCAACAAAGCGTGCCCCGTGGATTAGAGAGGTAGTTGGACCATCCCTCTAAGCTCCCACTGATCGGTGGATGGGTCTTCACGATAGGTGTGGGCTTAAATTGTTCTCTATAGGTCTTCATTTGATAGTTCAAGGTAGATGTGGGCTCCCACCGATAGGTGGGCTTGTATGAAGTGTCCTGTGACACCCTCAAATTTGCGGAAAGAAAAAAAATAATTTAAATACATAATGAAGGTGTCTGAAATAAAAAGGTTCATAACAAAAGGAAATTAATATTATACATAGGAATTATACAAGACGGGAGACATATCTCCCGTATAAATACGGAAATAAAAGAGTGTATAATACTATACAATCTAAGAACCTAATATAGGTCCAAGGTAAATACTTCGCTCGCTAGCTCGTCAATGTACCCAATGTATGCATCACAAACCTGCCAACCGCATTAAATATAAACACGGAAGCCACAGTCAGTGGGGAGTAACTCCGAGTTCTCCCAGCCACGAAATGTCGAGTTTAAATAAACATGAATAACATAAAAGCAATGTATATGGAAAATACAAAACCTTAACCTATATGATATGCTTTTCATGTTATGAAACAATTAACTAACATATAACCTAGCATATGAAAGCTATCATTTGAATCCGATAATAAACTATAACACGAGGTAGGGAAGCTGGTATGCTAGCTCAGAGGTTCCTCTCAGAAACATGGCCGTGATACACTCAAACCCTAATCAACACGTAATCATGTGAATCAGTTAACAACCGGGGTGAATAGAATAAGGGGAAAGATGAGCTTCATCAAGAACTCGCTTCCTCAAATTAAGAGCATTAGGAACAAATAAATGACCATGGAAACGAAGAACACCTTCACTATCAAACTTGAAATCTTTACCTTTACCTTCAAGAATTTTGGCTTGAATAGACTTGTAGGTAAGATCATCAACTTGACTTTCACGGATT
The DNA here is from genome assembly GCA_022085475.1 of Heliosperma pusillum. Lineage (NCBI taxonomy): Eukaryota > Viridiplantae > Streptophyta > Magnoliopsida > Caryophyllales > Caryophyllaceae > Heliosperma > Heliosperma pusillum. The sequence goes on along the minus strand of JAIUZE010017503.1, from coordinate 2,780 downwards.
TCACGGAGAAACACAGGCTCGGCAATCATAGCACCAACATGAACAAATCCACGCTCTACAAATTCCAAACTCAATCTTCGAAACTCGGCACAAAGATCAACAGGTAAAACATGCAAAGCATTCAAAGCATGAGAAGCTTTTCTACTAAGAGCATCTGCAACCACATTCGCCTTCCCTTCATGATATAATAACTCAAAATCATAATCGTTCACCAATTCAACCATCTTCTTTGCCTCATATTCAACTTTTTGAGTAAATATGTACTTCAAACTCTTGTGATCGGTGAAGATACGACAATGAACTCCAATTAATAATTCTCCATACTTTCAAAGCATGAACAAAGCGGCCATTCTAATCATGAGTAGGATAGTTCACTTCATGAAAACTCTCAATTGCCTTGAAGCCATAAGCCACCACCTTCCTATTTTGCATAAGAACACAACCTAAACCCTTTTAGAAGCATCACAATAGACATCAAAGTCTACTACATCTTCAGGTAAAGTCAACACCGGAGCGGTAGTTAACCTCTTCTTTAACTCTTGAAACGCATTTTCACAAGCTTCACTTCCATAGGAATTTGGTTTCCTTCTTCAATAATTGAGTCATCGGTCTAGCAAGCTTAGAGAAATCCTTGACAAATCTTCGATAATAACCAGCTAAACCAAGAAAACTCCGAATCTCTCTAATATCAGTCGGACTCTTCCAATCAACAACGGCCTCAATTTTGAAGGATCCACCATTACACCCTCTTTAGAAATCACATGCCCAAGAAAGGACACCTTAGGTAACCAAAATTCACACTTAGAGAACTTAGCATACCACTTCTGACGACGTAGAACACCCAAAATAATCCTCAAATGAATAGCATGCTCTTCTTCGGACTTGGAGAAGATAAGAATATCATCAATGAAAACCACCACACACTTGTCAAGATATTCACTAAATGTGCGGTTCATCTGATCCATAAAGATAGCGGGAGCATTGGTCAATCCAAAAGGCATTACCTTGAACTCATAATGGCCATACCTCGTACTAAAAGCGGTCTTTGGAATATCAACATCTCTAACCGGAATTTGATGATAACCGATCTCAAATCAATCTTTGAAAAAGTAGAAGCACCCTTTAATTGATCAAACAAATCTTCAATTCTCGGTAAAGGATACCTATTCTTGATTGTAATCCGATTCAATTCACGATAATCGATACACAATCTCATAGAACCATCCTTCTTCTTCACAAAAAGAACAGGAGCACCCCAAGGAGAGGCACTAGGTCGAATAAAACCCTTTTCAATCATATCATCCAACTGCTTTCTTAACTCTTTCAATTCAGAAGGAGCCATACGATAAGGAGCTTTGGCAATTGGACCAGAACCAGGAACAAGATCAATGGAGAATTCAACATCTCTCTCGGGAGGAATCCCGGGCAAATCTTCGGGGAATACATCAATGAATTCTCGAACAATAGGCACATCTTCAATACTTGGCAAAGAGGTATTTGAAGAAGTCACAACACACAAGAATGCTTTGTAACCTTTTCTAACCATACTTACCAACTTCAAAGCGGAAATTAAAGACACACCTTTACGGGAACGAGATCCCTTATAGGTTATTCTAACACCTAAAGGACTCTTTAAGAAAATCTTTTGATCACGACACTCGAACCTAGCATGATACATAGCTAACCAATCTATACCTAATATAATATCAAACTCTCCTAGAGGAAACTTAAGGAGATTCGCGGGAAAGATAGAACCCGAAATAGATATAGGTACATTTGGATAAAGGGTTGAACAAGAGATAATATCTCCGGAAGGTAAGGATATGGGAGTATCCTCACTAGATGTCGGTTTGATTGATAATTTATTAGCATAGGTGGATGACACAAAAGACATTGAAGCACCGGTATCAAATAAAATAAGACACGGTTGCTCTAAGATTGAGAACATACCAGTAATGATCTCCGGATGAGCGTCGGCTTCGGCACGACTCATGACAAAGATTGAACCCTTAGGCTTAGGAGGAGGAGGGGGCAACTTCCGGTCAGGGCAATCGTCATAACGATGACCACTCTTTTGACAGAAGAAACACACATAAGGTCGTTTGGTACAAGACACACCGGGATGGTATGGTTGTCTACAAATATTACATTGACGACCTTGAGCTTGAGATTGAGGAGCATAAGGCCTATGAACTACATTTGAGGTAGCTCTAGGAATAAAAGGAGCAGGATTCCTTGAATAGGCATTGGAAGGAGGATTAAACCTCTTCTTGTTAGCATAGGAATTTGAAGAAGACGGAATAAACGGCCTTTTCCCATAAGCATTCGGCCTAGGAGCATAAGAAGGAGAGGGATTATTCATTAAAGCCTCATCTCGAATAGCCTTCATTGAATTTTCAGCCCATAAGGCATCGTCGTAGAGATCTCCAAAGGATGCGGTACCCCTTCTCACCTTACTTTGGAGAACGGCATTCAACTTATTACGATAATAGAATGCACGGTCTTCATCATCACGAATAAGCCTCCTCGGCGCAAAGTGAGCGAGCTTATTAAACTCCGTCGTAAAATCTTGAGCCGATAGGTTGCCTTGCTTAAAATCTATGAACTCCTTGAGCCTTTGTTGTTTAAGCTCCTTAGGGTAAAATCTACCCTCCACAAGAGCCTTAAAACAAGCCCAGTTGAAGTCCTCTTCAAGAGTTGCGGTGGCACTTGTAATAGCCCACCAGTTGTCGGCTTCCCGCCCTAGAAAGTGCTTTGCAATCCTCACTTTATCCTCTTCC
>JAIUZE010017502.1:6236-19356 GCA_022085475.1 Heliosperma pusillum | reverse complement strand
GTTCAGCATGACCAACTCCAAGAAGGGGCACCTTCCAATGGTCTCTGGGATGCATTTGAGTAAAGCTCAGGCACCAAAGACATCGGAAGAGGTCGAGCGCATGAGTCGGATTCCTTATGCATCAGCTATAGGATCGATCATGTATGTCATGATATGCACACGTCCTGACGTGGCATATGCATTGAGTATGACAAGTCGTTACCAAGGCAATCCAGGTGAAACACACTGGATAGCTGTTAAGAATATCCTTAAGTACCTACGAAGGACTAAGGATTGGGTATTGACTTATGGAGGTGACACTGAGCTATGCGCAATCGGTTACGCAGATGCTAGCTTCCAAACGGATCGAGATGACTCGAAATCTCAGTCTGGATTCGTTTTTACTCTTAAAGGCGCTGCGGTCAGCTGGAAAAGCTCCAAACAAACTGTTATAGCAGATTCTACGACTGAGTCCGAGTACTATGCTGCTTCAGAGGCTGCGAAGGAAGCTATATGGATGCGTCAATTCTTACAGGGACTAACTGTAGTTCCTAGTTCTGATGACCCGATCACCATCGATTGTGATAATAGTGGTGCCATCTTCCAGGCTAAGGAGCCCAAGTCCAGCAACAAGTCTAGGCATGTACAACGGAAGGCTCACATGATCCGAGATTATGTGGAGCAAAGGGAAATAGTGATAGACAAGATTGCTACGGATGATAACGTCGCAGATCCTCTCACTAAACCATTGAGATATGATAAGCATGAAGGGCACGTTATTTCCATGGGAATCAAACGTGTTCTTGAGTTGTATTAGTTGTTTTATTTGGATTAGACACCTGTATCTTTTTCATAAAACTATCTATGAATCATCGTTTTGTTTTATATTTTGTATTTCATGTGGGTTGTACTGACAACATTGAACACCACAAAGTGAACTGAATTACATTATATTTGTTTTGGTCCGTAATCGCCTACATGAGCTGATAACTCTGGCGATTATTCTGTGAAGTCGATTGATGGTGGGTTCAACGAGCCATAAGTCAAACAGTTGACTGATCGATCACATATGCGAGTTATAATGATACCTCGCAGGACAATTTTGTGACAACGTTATGGAGTCCTAAATGTTTCAGAACATTAGGTGCCAGGTCGTGGATAGGACGTCCATAGTGTTCCTAGAGTCGATTCGTTTGACTATCGACTGTCTCTTGAGATTAAGGCAGTTTTTGGGTGACTTTGGTTTCTTTCTCATGGTCGACCGTAACAGGAGGCTAAGTATATTTTTACTGGGTCATTTCATACTGCGCTTGTAATTCTGCAAGATTCGAGTTGAAGAAAATATCCAACCTTATCAAGGTTATGTTATTTCTCAGGGCCACTCGAGAGCTGTAAAACTGAAATGCATCCATGCTCAATAAAGATTCGTTTATATTATCATTTTGAGTTACTCTTCTAGTCGGGGAAACCACTCTTGATTACTGATCACTCTGTAAAAACTACGACCTTTGTGAATACGACTTTGTCAAATTGTTTTACATTGAGTGGGAGAAATTTATTATGGATATGAGAATCGGTTTAGCGCACATCCACTTGTAAACGGAACAGTGGGAGATTGTTGGAGCTAGTGTCCGCCACAGTTGTGCAATAACATTAACTAAATCTCTGTAAGGTATCATAGGGTATACTTTGTATAATAATCAGTTGATTACGTTTATCAATACGGTTGGCTTGCCTAGATAAGTTTGACTTTAGTGTCATACAGATGGTGCGGTGATCAACTGGTCCCTAAAAGTCACACCTAAAGGATGTGTTTGAGAGATGTTATTATTTGAGAAAATAATCATATTGATGCCTTATTAAATGACTAAAAGGTTAGTCGATGTTTTTGACTAAAAGGTTAGTCAATGTGATGATGACAGATTATTTAATAACGATTAAATAAAGTTAGCTGAGACGAATTAACTGTAATTCGTAAATTGAATAAAAAATGTTATATTTAATTGTTGTATATAATGTAAGCTAATTAAACATAAACCGTTATAATTAATTGGCAAATTATAAATATACGGATATTTATAATTAATGATGTATTATAATGTCGGTCCATGTAAAACGACGATTATAATATACTACATTATATTGGAAGCTAAGATAACCGAAACAAAGGTGTCCAGATACACTCGGGTTTTCGGTCAATGGGTAGTTATTTTGAGGAGACAAAATCTCCTCATATAAAACCTAGTATGAGCCGTGAGAAGCAAAAAAAAGGAGAGAGGAATTGAGTTTATAATTCTAACCCTAATTAATTCTCAAGGCAGCCTCCATCTCATAATACACACAACACAAGAAAGAAAGTTAACAGTAACTCTTTCACAAAACACAAAACCTCCTTCTCATCAGTGAGATCGTGTAAGAGGTTCTCTTTCTAGCTAAAGAAAAGGGTATTTCTCAGAGCATCTTGGGTGCAACGATTAGGAGGATATCTACCTTGATATCTCTGTTCTTTACGCCTATTGCTAGGACCGGAGGTTGATTTCTAAATCTTTTTTTCCTTGTTTTCGTTTATGACTCGATAATCAAATTATTACTTTTCGTTATAATCGTATAATAATTGTATTGTGGTAATACCGATTTCCCACAAGTGGTATCTGGCAATTATGATGCTCCATTATACGGAAGGATTTGGGTCAATTTGAGTGCTACAAATGTTTTCTATCAATCCTCTCATTATCACTGATCAACTCATTCATTGTGAGGTAACTCACTATGCCACTAACTCTTCTTTCCACCTGAGTTTTGTCTATGCTAGTAATAGTGCCATAGACAGGAAGGTGCTCTAGGATCAGCTTATATCCATTGGCAATTATGGTAAAGCCTGGCTTCTTCTTGGTGACTTCAATGTGGTCAGAGATGTTACTGAGAAAGATAGCCATTCCATTCCTAACTTCTCTGATATTAATGAGTTCAATAACTGTTTGCTCCAATGTAGTGTTGATGACATTAATGCTTCTGGCTGTGACATGACTTGGACTAATAAGCAGGATGCTAATACCCTTGTTTGGGCTAAACTAGACAGAGCTCTTGCTAACACAATCTGGTATATTATGTTTCCTGCCACTTCTGCCCAGTTCCTTCCTGCTGGAATTTCTGATCATTCTCCTGTCCTGGTATCTGTTTGTGATGATATTCATAGTGGTAGTAGATTCAGCTTTCTTAACTGTTGGGTAAACCATCCTAACTACCTCTCTTTGGTTAAGGAAGCCTGGATGGAGCCTGTTCAGGGGGCTCAAATCTATAAACTTTTTGCTAAGATGAAGAATGTTAAGCTCAAGCTTAAAGATCTGCATAAAAGCCATTACTCCAACCTGTCCTTGAGGATTGATGCTTGACTTGCTGAGTTATACTCTTGTCAGGAGAAAATTCAACAGAATAGACATATTCATGAACTTTATGATCAGGAAAAAGATTTACTTAACACCTACACTAAGCTCAGAAAGGCTGAAGGCATCATGCTCAAGCAGAGAGCTAAAATTGAACATATCTCTTACAATGACTCTTCTTCAAAATAGTTTTTGCTAGATTGCATGATAGGAAGCAACAACAAATAATTGGGCAGATTCTTGATAAAGAAGGCAATAATTTGATTGGGGTTGATAATGTGGCCAAGGGATTTATTGATTACTACAAAGGGCTTCTAGGTACCTCTGTCCCTGTTGAGCCTATTGATGTTCAGTTCATTCAACAAGGTCCTTGTCTTTCTGCTGCTGATACTCCTTTCCTGATCAAGCCTGTGGATGTGATTGAGATTAAAAATGCCCTTTTTAGTATTGGGTCTGATAAGAGCCCTGGGCCTGATGGATTCTCTTCTGAGTTCTTCAAGAGTTCTTGGGATATTACTGGTCCTGACTTCTGCAAAGCAATTCAGACTTTCTTCTGAAATGGAAGACTTAGTAAACAAGCTAATTCTACCATCCTCACTCTTATTCCTAAAAAGAAAGTCTCTAACACTGTTATGGACTTTAGACCTATCTCTTGTTGTACAACTTTCTATAAAACCATTAGCAAGATCTTGACTAATCGTTTGCAGGACATCCTTCCCAAGATTATAGGGCCTAAACAGGCTGCTTTCATCAAAGGAAGAAATATTCATGAAAACATCATGATGTCTCAAGCTCTGGTTAAAGGTTATGATAGAAAGTATCTTACTCCTAGGTGTCTGATCAAGGTGGATATAAGGAAAGCTTTTGACTCTCTTCAATGGAATTTTATCCATAATATGCTGGATGCTCTTGGTTTCCCTACCATTTTCGCTGCTTGGATCATGGGTTGCATTAGAAGCTCTTGGTTTTCCATAAGACTTAATGGCTCCACCCATGGTTTCTTTAAAGGGGAGAGTGGGCTGAGACAAGGAGATCCCCTATCCCCCTATCTGTTTGTTATGAGTATGGAATTGCTCTCAAGATACCTTAGGAAAATCTGTGCTCAACCTGGGGTTTCTTTTCATCCTAAATGTACTAAGATTGGGCTAACTCATCTCATCTTTGCTGATGACTTACTGATTTTCATTAGGGGTGATGTTCCGTCTGCCAAAGCTGCTCTCACTACTCTCTCAAATTCTCCAAGTGGTCTGGATTACATGCTAACATTGATAAAACAGACATCTACATCGATGGAGTGTCCTCTACAGTGAGACAGCAGATCCTTGAGGTTACTGGGTTCACTGAAGGACACTTTCCATTTAGATATCTTGGACTGCCCCTGAATACCACTAGAATCAGCACTGATACTTATATGTCCCTTATAACTAAAATTCAGCAAATTACTAGCCACTGGTCTACTAAGCACTTCTCTTATGCAGGAAAGTTGTAGTTACTAAAATCTGTTATCTTTGGCCTTACTAACTTTTGGTGTGCCAATCTCCTCTTCCCCAAGAACATCTCTAAGATCATAATTAAAATGTGTAGGGATTTCTTCTGGAATTCTGAAACTGACAGGCATAAAATTATCTTTTTAAGCTGGAGAGGACTTTGTTCACCTTGGGAAGAGGGTGGATTTGATGTTAAAGAACTGCTCTCTTGGAATAAAGCAGTATTAGCCAAGTGGATATGGATGTTGCAGAGTAGTACAGATAATCTTTGGTCTGTTTGGCACAAAGCTTATCATCTCCAGGAGTCTTCTATATGGTTGACTGATTGCAAGAACCATCATTCTGAGAATTTCAGAAGAATTCTCAGAGTCAAAGATGAAATTCTCTCTCAAACTGTTACACCCAACATTGCTGAAGCTCTTCTTTCCTCTTGGGCTCCTCAGGGCAAGTTTAGTATCAACACTGCTTAAAAGTGGTTTAGAACTAAGAAGCAGATCCTTCCTTGGGCCTCTGCTTTCAGCTCTAACTTCATTGTCCCCAGTCGTAGAGTCTTAATCTCCCTTGCTATGCAGAATAGGCTTGCTTCTATGGATAATCTGGCCATTAAAGGAATGTAGATCATTAATAGATGTGTGTTATGCAAGTCTGCCAATGAATCCCAGACACATCTCATCTTCAATTGTACCTTCTCTAGGGTGATATGGGATGAGTTGACTACTTGGCTCAGGATTGGATGTGGGACTCATGACAGCACTGTAATCCTCAGCTGGTGCACTGCTAGATCACGCAGAAGGCATTGGAAGAATGGGTGGATTTGCAGCTGCTTGTTACTTCATTTGGCAGGAAAGAAATGTCAGACTATTTGGAGGCTTGGAGCATACTATACAACATGTTATTCATCAGATCAAATTGGCTGTTAGTACTCGAATTCTTAGTAAAATTCATAAATCCAAATGTAATAGAGCTATACTTTGTCTTAATGGTTACCAAGTATAGATCTTGGTTGTAGAGGTTAATTCTTTGTATAGAACCTTGTCCTTGTATTTCCCTATATGGATGAATATATGGAATATGCATTCTTGCAAAAACAATAAAAATAAATAAATAAATAATAATAATAATAATAATAATAATAATAATAATAATAATAATAATAATAATAATAATAATAATAATAATAATATATCATGAAGAGAGAGAGCGCCTTCTCTCTACAATTTCCCTGCGAAACCCTAATTTTCTTCATCTCATTGCAATTTTGATCTTCTTCTTCGATTTTTAGTTTTACTTTTATGGCTCGACCTAGAGGTTGAGGCCGAGGGCGTCCTGTGTTGCACCAGGGTGTTGTATCGGCTTTGGATGATGTACCTAATGAGGTAATTGGTGAGATTTTTCGTACTTCATTTGTGATGAATGATTTGATTTCTTCCGCTATTTGTAATCATAGTCGTAATTCAACTTATAAATCGGTCATTAATTCTTTAAGGGAGTCTGGGGATGATCTGATTGAGGAGATTGAACCTTCTTTATCTGTTCCTCCTCCTAATCTCCCTTTAGATCCTAACCTAGGTGTGCAAGTTCCTATTCCAGATAAAGGGGTCTCAAATCCTGCTCCTGCTTGGAATAAGGTGACTAAACCTAAAGTGGGAATGAGTCTGCATTACTGTGAGCATAGTGCAGGGTCAGATGAAATTGATATTTGTGAGGATGATATTGAGGGGAGCTGCGTTTCTGGAAGTACACTCTTATGGGTAATGTCTTGGGTGCACGTCCAACTGTTGCTCAAGTGCAGGCTTTTGTGACTAAGAGTTGGAATCATGTCTCTCTACCTACTGTCCAATACTTTAGGCGAGGATGGTTCTCTTTTCGTTTCACAAACCAACAGGATATGGAGGAGGTATTAAAAGGGGGGCCATGGGCTTTGGGAGCTAATTCTGTAATTTTAAAGCAATGGACACCAAATTTCTCTATGGAAATGGATAAAATTTCTGTGGTTTATATCTGGATTCTGTTTCCTGAACTGGATCCTTTCTTGTGGTCTGATGTTGTACTCAGTAAGCTTGCAAGCAAAGTGGGTAAGCCTTTATATGCTGATACAACCACAATATGTAAGGCTCGTCTGTATTTTGCTAGAGTTTTAGTTGAGGCAGATCACACTACTGAGTTACCTGATCAAATAATACTTAATACTCCTTTTCATGGGCAGCTTGTCCAAAAGGTTGTTTATGAATAGAGGCCTTTCTATTGTGGTTATTGTGGTAAGCTGGGACATACAAAGAACTTCTGCCGCCTTAACATGGCTAAGGCTACTACTGCTGTTTGGAAACCTAAAAATGTTCAGACTGATAGTGTGGATATTCGTGCTCAGGTCCTTGTTCCTCCTCAGGTGAGGGTTACTGCTTCACCTAGCCAGGGTTCTGGTGTTGATAAGGCTCAGGATAAGGTGTATAGTGCAAGTAAAATCAGTCCTAGAGGTATTGAAAAGATTGTTGACAATCATTCTACTGATATTGTGATTCTTAATAGATTCTCTATTTTGGATGATGAAAGCACAACCCCTGATGTTCTTTCTGAAGTTGATTTGGGTATTATTGAAGTGATTGATCCTGTCCCCCAGATAAAAATGAGGTTAGCAGCATGGAACATGCAGCGTAATGATAGAGGTCTCTTTGTTTTGATGGAATCAAACTTGAGACAAACAACCTAAGGGGCTATTTAGAATCACAAAAGCAACACTTCAAACAATGAATGATTTCTGAACAAACAATGTAACTTAAGGCTCTTTTTGTGGTGATTTTCTTTGGGTTTTGACAAGATGAAAACAAGTGAAATAAAAGGATATGAACTTTGGTCTAAATTCCACAGCTTAACACAGGAATTTTAACTAAAGAACTAAAGGTGAATCTGAAAGAGAGCTACCACAGCCAAGCACAGATAGTTCCTTACAGAATTCGAACAACAAGGATCATTCAACCACAGCCTAGCACAGGAAGAATAATACTTGCCAACAGGTGACTAATCAACACTCACAGCCAAGCACAGAGATGTCATTAGGCCCGACTCAAATAACTAAGCAATGCACAAGTTATTAAGATTTAAATTTGAGAGAAAACTCATCTTTTTCATTCAACATAATCTGATTTCATTAGGTTACAAAGCAAGGCTTATATAGGCCAAGAGATACACATCTAAGGGTCTCAAATGCATCGTCTAATGTACAATAAAGTCGTGGCCTTGGCCTTACACAAATCAGAAAAAACAAACTAAGGACAAAAGCATAAAGCATAAAGCATAAAACAGGCTGCTCCTCTTTGTCTTCTTGTAGAAGGTCAATTAAGATGTGTAAGACCTTGGAGCTTGAGCTTGGCAGCTACCATCCTCAAGTACACAATGTTAAGATGCCTTTCAAGTCGTGCCATTCTCTTGCCTAGCCAAAAATAGCTTTCAAAACAGCCTTGGTTCATGGTTGTGCAGAATTGGTTCCACCTGGACCCATTTGTTTGGACTTAGCTAAACCTGCCTTTTTATTGTGAATTAGCAAAAACTCTCCTAGACTTTTGTTTTCCTAAGACCATAAGGTAAGAGTATTAGGCCTTGGAATAACTTAATTCACATTAGGGGTTGTCTTGGATGAAGCTCTTTGATGTTGGACCTGAACTGGGTGAGATATGACATGGACCCTTCTGATTGTATTTTGTAACACTCATAACTCCCTGCTCAGGATGAATTTGAAGACCCATGATAGCTCATTGGAAAGATATAGATGTTAGCTTTCATGTCACAAAGAATCAGACCCAAATTATATCTGGAACTTTAGATATTGAGGATTGAGTACAGACAGGTCACTGATAGCATGTGCTGTAATAGTTCAGCATTCAGGGGCATTTTGCAGAGCCTGTAGTTTCCAGCACAGATAGAATTAGGAGTCTCATGAGTAGCCAAATTGAAGCTCGATGAGTTAGCTTCCTCCTCCAGTTGGAATCATGCAAAAACAGTTCCTAGAACTTCAGTTATAAGCCTTTGAGTGACAACAGGTCAATTCTGAATATCCTGCAGTTTTCCTGTACATCAGCATGAACTTCAAAAAATCATATCTCCTTCATATGGTCGATTAAAAATTCTCATGATGACTCAAATGAAAGCTAATGAAGTTAGCTTTCATATCCAAAAGGAATCAACCAAAACTATCCAGCCAATGTTGAGTTATACAGCCTTGAGTGTTGACAAGTCATTTTGTCAGAAAACGAGATGCACCATGTATGCCAGTCTTTGAAGGTTTGCTGTGCAAAATCTACTCGATGAAACTTGATGATTCAAATCCCATATGAAAGAGGACTCTTTCAAGAATCCAAAAATATAAAGAACTCAAATTTCCACCATGTAGAACTCAAGATATGGGTTATTGAAGTTGACCCAATTCTGATGATATTCTGGGATCAGTTCAGGTCTCATGAAGTTGAATGCTAAGCTTGTTTTCCCCAAACTTGGCTCATTTTGCTCTTGGATTGCATCCAATTGTCTCATGGCTTTAGAAAGTCCCATGGGATGTTCCTTTGGCCTGTAAAATGAAAACCCTTACCCCTAGCTCCTGCTACAGAACATTAGAGGCTTTAATGATAGCCTTAAGCATGTGGAAGTTCGGAACTTTTTACATTTTAATAAAGTGGATATTTTTGGGCTTGTGGAAACTCATGTTAAGCTTCACAAGGAAAGTAGTATTATGAATAAATTCCCTAATTATAGTATTCTTAGTAATAAGATTCATGGTAGGGTTTGGTTATTTTTCAACCCTTCTACTGTGGTTATTTTTAATGTCATTATTCATGAGCAGCTGATTCACTGTGATGCTTATTTCAAAGCTACTAATGTGAAGGTCTCTGTTACTGTGGTTTATGGGAAGAATGATGCCTCTGACAGATCTAGACTTTGGGATGCTTTGCTTGCCATCTCTACTTCTGTTATTCCTTGTGTAGTTCTTTGTGATTTCAATGTGGTTAGGAGTTTATCTGAAAGGATTGGTCCTAATCCCCCTTCTCTCAATGCTATTTTTGATTTTAACTCTTGTTTGGCTCAGTGTTTCTTAGATGATATGCATAGCATAGGGTCTGAATTCACTTGGTCTAATAAACAAGGATCTGAGACTAGGACCAGGGCAAGATTGGATAGAGTCTTGATAAACCCAGCTTGGTTATCCCTTTTACCTGCTTCTTTTGCTTCTTGTCTGCCCCCTGGCATATATGACCATTCCCCCTTGATGGTTAATTTGGCTGATGGGGAACCAGTTCAGAAGAGATTTAGTTTCCTTAATGCTTGGATTGGTAACCCTGACTATATGGAGCTTATCAAAGATGCTTGGCAGACTCCTTATTTTGGTACTCCAATGTTTCAGTTATTTTTTAAGCTTAAAGCAGTCAGGAATGCTCTAAAAAACCTTCACAGAAGGGAATTTTATGACATTTCTGAGCGGGTTAAAGCTGCCAAGAAGGATTTGGAGGTTTGTCAGACTAGCTTGCAGAGTAATTTATTTGATCCTCATCTCATTGAGCAGGAGTAACTCTTAAGTGGTAAATATAAGGAGCTTAGTAAGTTGGAGATTGATATGCTTTTTCAATGAGCCAAAATCACCAATATCAGGAAAGGGGATTGTTCTTCTAGCTATTTTTTTTTCTAAAATAGCAAATAGAAAACACCAAAGCACTATTGGGGTTATTAAGGATAAAGATGGCAAGGATAGGTATGGGATCGAAGATGTTAACTTGGCTTTTGTGGACTATTATGCTGATTTACTGGGTAGGAAAGTTGATGTTGTGCCCATTGATGAGGCTGTTCTTAAGGAAGGCCCTTGTGTATATGCTGAGGCTGGAGCTTTACTTGATGCCCCAATTACTAGGTTGGAGATTAAGAAGGCTTTATTTAGTATTGGTTCAAATAAGAGTCCTGGTCAGGATGGTTTCTCTTCTGCTTTTTTCAAAACAGCTTGGCATACTATTAGTGATCATTTTTGTGCTGCTATTGAGGAATGCTTTAGGAAGGGGAGGATGATGAGGAAGGTTAATGTAACCCTCCTTGCATTGGTTCCTAAAAAAGCTGTTTCTAACACTGTTCAAGACTATAGGCCCATTGCCTGTTGTTCTGTCATTTATAAGACTATCAGCAAGATCCTGGCTAATAGGATGAAGTGTGTTCTTCCTAACATTGTCGGTAATGAGCAGGCTGCTTTTATTAAAGATAGGAATATCTTTGAAAACATAATGCTATCTCAAAACCTCATCAAGAGCTATAACCAAGGTGCTGTCACTCCTAGATGTTTAATCAAAGTAGACATAAGGAAGGCTTTTGACTTTATCCAATGGGATTTTATTGGGAATATGCTTGTTGGTCTGAATTTTCCTGTGAAGTTTGCTTCCTGGGTTCTAGGTTGTATTACCTTCCCTTGGTTTTCTTTGAAGATCAATGGGCACCACTGTGGTTTTTTCCCAGGTAAAGCTGGGGTTAGACAGGGTGATCCTATCTCACCCTATATTTTTGTTCTGGGCATGGAAATCCTTTCTAGGCACTTAAGGAAGATTCACCTTCTCCACCAGGTTTCTTTTCATCCTAAATGTGTTAAGCTGAGATTAAATCACTTGATTTTTGCTGATGATCTCATGATTTTTATGAGAGGAGATGTTCCATCTGTTGCTGCTGCTGCTAATTGTCTTTGTGACTTTGCTCATTGCTCTGGTTTGGTTGCTAATCCTTCAAAAACCAGTATTTACTATGGGGGGGGGGGGGTGGTAAGAAATGATGTTAAGGAGCAGATTAATTCTGCAACTGGCTACACTGAAGATGTTTTTCCCTTTCGTTACCTGGGTATCACTCTGAATCCTGAGCGCCTATCTTCTTGCATGTTTAACATCATGCTGGTTAAAATCCAGAGTGCTATCCATCATTGGTCTGGTAATTTCCTGTCTTATGCTGGTAAATTATAACTTATTAATGCTGTTGTTTTTGGCCTTGAGAATTATTGGTGCTCTGTGTTGCTCTTGCCTAAATATGTTATTAATATGGTCAATAAGTTGTGTAAGGATTACTATTGGGGGATCCCATCAGGTCAGAGAAAGATGGTCTTTAAGAGTTGGTCCTCAATCTGTGCACCTTGGCAAGAAGGAGGGTTTAATGTGAAGGAACTTTTGAGCTGGAACAGGGCTCTTATGAGCAAATGGATTTGGTATCTCACTCTTGGTAGGGAGGGTCTTTGGGATAGGTGGACTGGTTACTATAATTTGAATGGTCATTCAATTTGGACTGCAAAGAGCAAGCCCCATCATGCTGAAAGTTGGAAGGATATTATCAAAGTCAAAGACTATGTACTTGCTATTGCTGGATCACAGGCTAATGCGTCTGCTATGCTCCTCTCTTGTGTCCAGAATGGTGTTTTTAGAGTAGGGAGAGCTTACAAAATTTTCAGGCCTCAGACAAATTTGCTTGGTTGGACTAGGTCACTTAAGTACTCTGTTATTTTGCCCAAACATAGGATTTGTGCTATTCAGGCTGTTCAACATCATCTTCCTACTACAGATAAGATCAATGCTTGAGGCTACTCTTTAGTCAATTGGTGTTGTCTATGTCAGGGGGCTATGGAGACGCATAGGCATCTTTTCTTTAGGTGTTCCTTTTCTCACCAAATCAGACAGGCTATGCTACTGTGGCAGAGGGCTTCTGGTATTACTTCTGATATTGATTTGAAGAATGGGATGCACAAGTTATCAAGACGTTCTATTTGTGATTGGAAGCAAGCTCTGGCATGTTGTTGTGTGGCGGGTATGGTATATGCTATTTGGGAGGAGCAAAATAATAAAATATTTGGATCTCACCCTACTCCACCTGAATATGTTGCTAGTAGGCTACAAAGTATTTTGAAGATTAGGCTCCAAAATTGTAATAATTTTCACTTACAAAATTGGGTAAATGTAACTCTTTAGTTTAGTTTCTTGTTTTTCTTTATTGGTCTTTGGTGAATCTTGTTTGTAAGAGATTTCTCATTTTTTTTTTCCCTTTATGGATGAATATAATGAGTATACCTTTCTTGCAAATAATAATAATAATAATAATAATAATAATAATAATTGGTGGGTATCGTCAAATGGGTGGGGGCCCAGATTGTCTCTCGGCTCCCCACCAACTTCTTGTAAATTTTACATTTTATTTTAATGAAAGCTGCGCGCATCTTATAAAAAAAAAAAAAAAAAAAAAAAAAAAAAAAAAAAAAAAAAAAAAAAAAAAAAAAAA
>JAIUZE010017500.1:0-15281 GCA_022085475.1 Heliosperma pusillum | reverse complement strand
ATAATATTTTTACTATAAAAATAAGGTACATTTGCGGGTGTTACAATCACCCCACCTTTTAAAAAGTTTCGCCCTCGAAACTTGAGCGAAAGAAAGATACCTTAATCGAATAGGCTTGGATATTTAATACGCATAGAAGCTTCCGTTTCCCACGTCTCTTCTTCAACATTGGCACATCTCCACAAGATTTTCACTAAGGGCACTACTTTACTTCTCAACTTCTTATCCTTGCGATCTAGGATGCGGATTGACTTCTCTTCAAAGGATAAATTCGGTTCAAGCTCGGGCATTTCCGCTATTTTCAAGCGGAAATGCCCGAGCTTGAACCGAATTTGTCCTTTGAAGAGAAGTCGATCCGCATTCTAGATCACAAGGATAAGAAGTTGAGAAGTAAAAATGGTGCCCTTAGTGAAAATTTTGTGGAGATGTGCTAATGTTGAAGAAGAGACGTGGGAAATGGAAGCTTCTATGCGTATTAAATATCCAAGCCTATTCGATTAAGGTATCCTTCTTTCGCTCAAGTTTCGAGGGCGAAACTTTTTAAAAGGTGGGGTGATGTAACACCAGCAAATGTACCCTATTTTTATAAGTAAAAATATTTATACGGATACTTTTCAGCGAAATTTAGTTTTAGTCTAGAATTAAATTTTCCCGTGTCTAGTTTAGAATTTCCGAGTTCGTTTTCGGACTTTACGCGAATTTCGAGTAAGTTACGTCTTAAGGCGTTTATGGGCTTTTTTCCCATGATTTTCCACTTACTCCCTCATACTCTCCTTTAAACCCTAACTCACTCATTCAACCTCCTTCTTCCTCACCAAGTAACCACCCAAAAACCTAAGTTCCATATTTGATCAAGCTTAATATCGACGCTACTCCTTCGTTACTCGCTCAAATTCACTAAATTCGTCTTAATCTTTCCCTCTCATCGTCCTCTATCTTAATTGGTAATAAAATTACCGTCTTTCTCGCTTTTCAATTTATCCGTCTTTATCAAAGGTGAATTATATTCATCTTTTGTTGTCTAATTGTAGGTGGTGACCTCCAAGACCTCGACAAAGACTACTACTTGATAGAAGAGGACCTCGACGAGGATTGAAGACGCAAAAAGGTAACGGTGAAGGGTAACTCGATATCATTACGTGTTTTAATGTGTTTTCTATGTTAGTAATCGTATTTAGAATAGGATTAGTAATCATAGAAATTGTATTGTTGATAATAGTTGTTGTTAGTTGATAATTATTAATGAGAATTGATGATTGATGATATTAGTTGATGTTGGTTATATGATGTTTGAGTTAAAAGGAGGATTTTCGTGCATATTACACCCCAGCGAGCCGACCGGCCGCCGGTCAGCTGACCGGCTGGGGAGTGGCTGTATATTAATTATGTTACGTAATAATTTTGATGTTATGAAGGTCTCAGCCGGCCGACCGGCAGCCGGTCAGCCGACCGGCTGAGACACACCTCAATTCTTCCTTCTTTTTCTCAAGTGACATTGTTCCCAACCGGGTAGCCGGCAGCCGGTCCCTTGACCGGCTGGGACACGCTGCATTTTCACTTGTTTTCAAATGATACATTGGTGCCAGCCAGGTAGCCGGCAGCCGTTCCCTTTGACCGGCTGGATCATGCTGATGTTTCATTGGTTTTTCAAGTATGACATTGGTGCCAGCCGGGTAGCCGGCAGCCGGTCCCCTTGACCGGCTGGCACACGCTGCCAACTCCTTTGTAATTCCTTCTTATGTTTTCATTTATAATATTTCCGATGGTTCGTTTATCGTATAAATTTACGTAATGACTTTAAATATTAATGTTTAGAATATATGATATTCCATTCGCTTGTATCGCATGTTTTGTGACGGTTTTTCATATATCCCACTTTGAGTCGGTTTTACGCATGTTACGGTTTGAGCACTAAATGTTAAGTGCTTTGTACTCTCATTCCCCGGCTACCTCTTCGTTCGTAAGGCTGGAATGTCGGAACGAGGAGTGTATCCTTACTGCTTAATTGCATGTGTTAGTGGGCATATGACGACGTTGTTGGGAGGCGAACGCTTTGCGTTGATCGACCCGGCCGTCAAATGTTGTATACTTGCGAGGTGGTGTCATTGCATGTAGCGTACCACTTGTTATGATGCTTGTGCTCTTTTCCGCCTCTTTCGTGAAGGTTGACCGAATTTGGGGTACTCGGCGTCTATGATTGACCGAGTCTTGGATGCGAAATGTCATCGCTTGTCGAATCGGAAAATGTTTATTCCGAGAGTCTGGCCAGGTTTAGACTAGGACCGGATATTTATTATCGTCGTCCTACCGGGAGGAAATTAGTCTACATATACGAAATGTTGAATCGTGTATGCGTTCAGGGAAATGTCATCCCGTGGATGCGATTTTAATCATACTTGCCGTGTACACGGTGCTAGTGCGTGTCATTTACCGTGAGACATGTTGTCAACGTATTCGTACGTTTGGATGGATGATTATATGATTGATTATTTGTGATCGTTGGATGACTTGGCATGGTTTGTTTGTCGAGTCTCAATCTTATCAAACTTATGCCGCTAACGGTGAGATGCAAGCCCTAGTGAGTGTATGGTTGCCTAAGAGTGTCTTCCCCGAGTCTATCTATAATATGATGGTTACGGTTTTGTACTCCATGTACCGATATCTTTATATATATTGAATTGCCTATTTATCCTTCTCGTATTTCACATGTATATTTATATATATGCATGCTTCTACTTATGTATTTCCGTTTATGTTCGTTATTTGTGATATGGCTGGGAGAACCCGGAGTTACTCCCCACTGACTGTGACGTTCATGTTTTTCATGGATGAACAGGTTGCTTGCTTGGATGGATTTTGCTTGTTGTATTTTGGGTTTGGGTGTGAGCTAGCGGGCGTTGGCCTGGACGATTCACCTCTAGACGTTGTTTAGCTAGTTGCTAATAACTTTGACATTTGATAACATTTTGAGAGACTTCGTCTCTTTATAGTATATTCCATTTTAGTTTGTATCTATTTGAAATTCCTCGTATTTTTATCTTGGCATGTAAAAAGTTTTAAAAACACCGTATTTTCCACTATATTAATCACATGCTTGTATGTTTTATTTCCGCATTCGCGAGGGTTGTCACATAATTCACATAGGATAGTGTACGTAAATTAAATTCTCTCCAAATTTCAACTTTTTCAATTAGTATCCCTTCTATTAGCTTTAGAAGTCTATCTATTAGCTACTTAATTAATCTACCGTAGGTCACTTCTCAATTTTCAATCAGCTAAAATAATTAATCAATTTAATAGTTTTCTAATTCTAATATTTTAAAATTGAAGTAGTTTACAATTGTTGGAGACTCTATAATCGCTCCAAAAGTTCCTCCTTAAATTATATAGATAGATAGATATATAGATAGATTTATCTAGCAACATTAAGAGTATTAATATATAAACTAATTACTTCTAAAATTTACTCCGAATAACATAAATAGCGAAAGTGTAAATATTAGTGACTTAACTAAACATAAATCTACACAAATGAATATTCTATATCTTACTAATCAACATAAGTCTTATTTCTCGCACTTTGTAAATGTGACTCAAACAAAACCTATTTGATATGACTATTTCACCCCGATCCAAGATGTCTTGCACCGACTCCACAATGATTTGATATACGTGATTACGATAACCCTAAAATGACCTGACCTGATATGAGCATCCCTAGACTAGCTTGAGTCGATGACCCCTTTTCTCAAGTTAAAGTACGTGTGAACGCGCTAGGGTTTTTGTCATTGGAGTCAAGGTACTATATTCCTTGGAACCAAAGAAACTTCAAATCATTAGCGAATATCGTTTACATGTCGGATACATCGGTTCATTCCATACATTCCACTATTTTTTTTTAAAATACTTATTAGATAGATTATAACAAATGTAGTGACGTGCATGGACCAAATTTAGAAAACACAAAATAGCTTTAGAATTTGATAATTTAAACATCCATGTATCTACTTATTGACTTTTCTTTCATGTATAAGGTCGTTGTACTTACTATACGATTTATAATAAATTAACTTTGTTAAACACATTATCTAATGACAAACATAAAACTCAAGCTCCATGTGGCACTATTGTATATCAACAAAAATAATTAAATTCTTTAATTTTGTTGGGGTATTGTGTTGTATCAAACTGTCAACTATCATGTTTTTCAAATTAGAAATATTTATGGTGTATTTAGTAGCTTTATAGTGACCATTATTATTTTGAGATTGAACAAAGTACATAAAGTTAATAATATGAACATGTATAAAAAAAGTATACATACTATCTTTGTATTTTTTCTTCCCACTTCTCAAATTTCCGGTCGTATAATTTCTCTTCACTTATGTTTGGGCCTAAATTCCCTTAATGGAATTATTGGGTTGGATGGTGGTGTTGAGGGAGTATGGGCCGAAGGCAAGGAAAACTGACGTTGAGCAAGGGAATTGCGCATGAGGCTGGAAGGAGGGGAGCCAAAGGCCCAGGCCAGAGACGGATGACTTGGAGGTTAAGCAAGTGGAACCTTATTGGAGTTTGACTCTATATAAAGTAAGATAAGGGGAAGAAGAGATTTATTCGCAATACAACTACCTTAACACTAGCAATAGACATTGAGCTTTTGCCTCAATTGTACTCATAATTTATACCTTATTCGCTGGTGAAGATTTGGAAGGGTACCGTCCCCTTCCAGCAGTTTTTTTCTCACAGGGTTTCCGCGTCACCAAATCTCTTGTGTTAATCTCTTTTCATATTATCATAGTTTACATCACATGCAATCGCACGACCCTAACTAACGATATAAGACCTCATTAACCCTATGCAATATAAACGGTAAAAATACAAAAACATTCGAGAGCCTACCGTGGGGCATAGTGGTCGTCATCGTTAATGAACACAGAAAAATCATGTCAGGGAAACAAGCCGTATGCTACATTGCAGCCTATCTATATCAAATTTCTAGGATTTAATTGGTTAAGGTCTTAAGGATGAGAGAGCTTTCGCAGTATCATCACTAATTCTCCTTAAACGTTTGAGGACAACATTATGACAACAACATTGAAGAATTGATGCAGCCCAAACCTAGTTACACCTTCGTTCATCCCCTTAATAAACACACATCCACCTTCCTTAATATCTCGAAAATCATGTCAGGTGATAATAATAGTTTAGCCTCACTCATCACCTTAAGGTTTTGGTTGATATGGTTTATCTATCATGGTATCAGAGCCAGTGTGGCCGAAGATCACGGGTTTAAACCCTGACAGCCTCCAATTGTAAGAATTATTATTTAATTCTCTGTTATGTGGACCTAATTACCGATGTCAGTCACCTTAATTAATAACGGTTAAAAATATTGTTCCGGGTTTTTAGTAGGAGTCCTAGATTAAGTGGATTACGGTTAATGTTTACAGGCCATTAACATATCAGGCCCACTTATCTCATTAAGCCCCTCCTGCCACCTCTCTATATAAGTAATACCTGTTTGTGCTTTAACCTAATTCATTGATATTAAGAAAACACACATAAAGAAAGTGAATTAGAGAATAAGGAAGGCAGGAGAAGGCAAAACAATAAGGGTTCATCTTTTATCTTTCTCAAGTGATTTTATTATCAGATATAATGGCTACGTCATGTAAGTACCTCTCAGTAATTATCGCTTTAATCAAGATCCTATAATTTATGTTTACATGTGGTATCAGAGCTGGATTGTGATTACAGTTATAATTCTGATTAATGTTTTGATTATGTTTTTATGAATGAATTTAATGCTTTAATCATGATGTTATAATATTCATTCATAATTGATTGTATACCCTTATGATTGATAACGTATCCTTATATCATGATCGTTTCCGCTGCCCTAATCGAATTATTTCGTTTTATATGATTTATGATGATTATTATATGATTTATGATGATTATTTGCGCTGCCCTAATTCGATTTGTATGGTTTATTATGATTATTGTTTGCGTATGAATGTCGTGTGACCTATACCACACTCGATCGAGCTAATGCTTCACTCGATCAAGATGGTTTATTCATGATGTTGTTCGATCGAGCTAATGCTTCACTCGATCGAGACCTTTTGTCTTCGATGTTGCTCGATCGAGCTATTATTTACTCGATCGAGGTCTGCCCGTGTTGGTTCGATACTTAATGTTTGTTTTTCATTGTATTCTCGTATAATATTATGTTATTATCCTTATAGAATTAATTTAAATTATCATATTTTATGTAAGCATACATTCTTATTGTAGATTAATTATATCTTATGTATCGATTAAAGGAGACCTTCGCATTATGACGAGTTGAAATTCACCACAGTGATTTCATCTCGTACGCGATAAGATCTCATAATGTAATTAAATTGGGCATTCACATTATGTTGATGTTCACCACAGTGGACTCAAATTATGCATTGAATATCCGACTAAGCATCTAATGGGGTGAAATAACTTGTATTAAGGTTTTACCCACAGGTAACCTGACATTAAAGTGAAACACTCATTAAAGAGAGTATACTTGATTATGTAATTAAGCATGCGTAGGTTGTCCACAGATACTGCACTTGCTTAATGAATGTTTATGAGTTACTCATTTAAGTTTCAAGTCTTAGTCATAATTGCTATTGTGTGATAAATGATAAGCATTTAATTAGTCACATTTTCCCTCATTTTCGTCCCCATTTTGGTCCGTTTACACGGATTTGCGTGCCCTTGATTGCATTTTGCTTCCCGATTTCCCGTGCTATGAATGTCGGTCTTAATTTGTAGGAATTAAGGCGGAAATGAAGAAATCGGAGCAATAAGGTCTTGCATGAGTCGGGATTCGAAGATGAGAAGAAGAATGAGGAAAGGAGCTTCAGGTGGCGCAGGCCGGTCCTCTGACCGGCGGCCGGCCCACCGGCTCAGAACACACACCCACAATTGAAAGAAAATGAGAAGGTGAAGAAAAGGCCCAGGTAGTGCCGGCCGGTCGACCGGCGGCCGGTCGCCTACCCGGCCTGCAACAACAGTAGCTACTTTGGTAGTGATTCGTGCTCCAGGCCGGTGGGAGGCCGGCGGCCGGTGGACCGGCCAGGAACACATTCTTATACTTAGAAGCATTTTGAAGAACGAAGAAAATGAAGCTACTGTTGTGCTCCCGGCCGGCCAAACGACCGGCGGCCGGTCGACCGGCCAGGAACACACGGTCATTCTTATACTTAGTAGCATTTTTGAAGAACGAAAGAAAAATGAAGCTACTGTTGCTCCCGGCCGGCCAAACGACGGCGGCCGGTGGACCGGCCAGGAACACATTCTTATACTTAGAAGCATTTTGAAGAACGAGGAAAATGAAGCTACTGTTGTGCTCCCGGCCGGCCAAACGACCGGCGGCCGGTCGACCGGCCAGGAACACAGCACCGCAAATTCGACTCTTACTCTATTTTCTTTCTTAATTTTCGAGATACCTATATATACCCTTCCCCTAATATTTTGTAAGCAGCTTTTCATTACATCTTAGCACAAAACCCTAGATAATTTGTAACCTCTATTAAGCACTAATTACTCTCTTAATCGTTCCCTAATTAAACTTAATTTCTCATTTCAAGTTGGTAGATCTAGTCTTTCCTAGTAGAATTATTTCAGTTTTGGGTTTGTATTGAGGATTTTGGGTTGAAGACATTCTCCCTATTCACTAATACAAGCTTGTTGGTATAAATTTCTCATCTTTTTGTTATTTATGCAATTTAATTTCATTTCTAGTTTATTGTTTATCATTTGATTGTTATAATTATTCATCTCCATAGCACTATGTTCATTTCACTATTCATTGCCTCTAGTTGTTTGATTTCCCTTAGAATGAGTGAGTAGTTCCCTTCTAGGGTTTAGGGGGAGCCTAAGGGAGGATTATGTGGGTTATTTAGTTGGGTAATTAGTAGATTTGTGGTAATTATTTGGGTATTACTCATATGCACACTAAGTGTTTGATGAAATGTGTAAACGAAAGTTGCCCATTTTATCAAGCATGGTTTGATTATTTCTTAAGCGACGGTGGTAGAAATGATTAGACTAAGTGTTTATATGGGTGATTTGAGACAAATGCGATGGCTTTGTTGATGATTATTAATTGTTGAGACATTAGCAATTAATCCTACTCGAATTTGTTACCCATTTGCTAATTGCCCGACTAGCCCATTAATCCCCCTAAGGTGAACCCTTCACCTTAGTTTTCCCTTAATTGTCTTCCCTTGTTATTTAGCGATTACTTGCATTTACTAGTTTTTAGTTAGTTTTTCAAATCAATCTCTTGTTAGGCTAGAATAGGACGCGATAGAACTTGTAGTTGACCCCTCCATCCTCGTGGATTCGACCCCTTTATACTACTTTTATCGGGTTATTTTTGATGTTTGTTTTGACGACGAAACCCTCATCAAATGGCGCCGTTGCCGGGGATGGCGTAAGGAAACTCGTAGTTTGTTTTGTGTCTTAGATTTAGCCAAGTTACTTGTTGTTTTTGTTGGTTTTTAGTTGTTAGATTATTTGTAGAGTGCCTTGCATTATTGTCTTTCCCTAGTGTGCCCAAAAACACACTAGGAGTCTAACTTGTTTTTGAGTTGCTTTGAGTGCATGCCTAGGGGTGAAGGGTTGTTCTTGAGCCATCCGGAACCCGAAAGGTTGTTTAGGACTCTCCGTGCCAATACACTTGCTCGGGTTAGGAATTCAAGAAGAGTTAGCCATCAACAAGCCAATACTTCAATTGCTTCTACATCCACTCCAACAATCGATCACCCACAAAACAACACCATTGAACCTATATTCGAAAAT
The DNA here is from genome assembly GCA_022085475.1 of Heliosperma pusillum. Lineage (NCBI taxonomy): Eukaryota > Viridiplantae > Streptophyta > Magnoliopsida > Caryophyllales > Caryophyllaceae > Heliosperma > Heliosperma pusillum. Next base: position 6,434 of record JAIUZE010017500.1, on the reverse strand, counting down.
CCCTTCTACAATACAATACAAAATACACCACCAAATTCACCACCTACAATACCTCAACAACAAAATCAACCACAAATGACGACTTTACGTGACCGTAACCGTCCCAACCACGATGATACCCAATCTCCAATCAATTTCGGTGTCTTGGCCCCAAATAACTTTGAGATTCACCCGGCTCAAATGAGTTCTATTGAGCGGGATAGCTTTGGAGGCCTCCCCGATGAGGATGCTCATGCCCACTTGAGAAAGTTCAAAAGTAGGGTAGGAATCATGAAGAGGAATGGTGTGCCCGAGGAAACCCTTTGCCTAATGTTGTTCCCATTTTCTCTTAAAGACCGGGCGGAGAGGTGGTTGAATAACCATCCTCCAAACACTTTCACTACTTGGGATGACTTGGCTAAGGAGTTTCTAAGTAAGTACTACCCCGCCTCCAAAACGGCGATGCTAAGAAATGAGATTACCACCTTTCAACAAGAGGATGGAGAGTCCTTAGGAGAGGCATGGGATCGATTCATTGATTTACTTGCCCGTTGCCCTCATCATGGAATTGCGGATTGGTATGTCACTCAAACTTTCTATCAAACTCTCCTCCCTCAAACCAAGGCTATGGTGAATGCTTCCGCGGGGGGGAGTTTTGATCATTTGAATGACCAACAAGGGGCGGCATTGATTAAAAAGATGGTTGAATCGGAGTCTAGCTATGGTACTAGTTCTAGAGGAAATAGCTTGAGGAGGAGTTCTAAGTACCCAAGTGAGAACTTTTCAAATGCGGATACCAATGCCAAGATTGATTTGCTCACACAAACTTTTACTAAGGGTTTTGCCGAGCTTCAAAAGGCTCAAAATCAAAGTCAAGGCCATCATGTGAATGAAGCTAGTGGGTCTTATGCACCTCCCATGGTGGAAGCTTATCAAACCCCTACTTGTGAAATTTGCAATGGGTATGGACACACCTTTGAAGTTTGTGGGAACAATGTATCTTATAACAATGAAGGAGGAAATGACTACCAACATGTGAATGCATTTCAAGGAGTCAACAACAACCCACGGCCCTCAAGGCCTCAATTCCAAAGTCAAGGAGCTTACAACCCAAATTCCAATTTCTATCATCCAAGTTCGAAATTTCACCCAAACATGAGTTACAAAAGCCAAAATGTGTTAAACCCTCAACACACACAAGCTCAACCTTCCAACCCTCCGGGTTTTTCCCAACCTAGAGGAGGAGGTCAATTTTCAAGAGGAAACTATAACAATCAATTCAACAACTCTCAACAAGGTCAAGGATCAAACCAATTCCAAAATCAACAATTCAACGATCAAGGTTACAATAACCAAGGTAACTTCCAAAACCAAGGTAATTGGAATCAAGGTCAAGGAAATTGGAATCAAAACCAAGGGAACCCAAACTTCAACAACCAAGGCCAAGGTAATTTTTACCAAGGCAACCAAAACAATCAAGCAAGTCAAGGGGTTCCCGATCAATCTTTCCAAGGCCAAGGGTCAAATTTCAACAACAATCAAGGATCAAATTTCAATGGTCAAGGTTCAAGGGGGCAACAAGGAAATTTCAATAACAATCAACAAGGAAACTTTAACAACCAAAGAAGCAACAACCAAGGTTCAAGTAGTCGAAATGACTATGCATTTGCCCTCCCTTTAACAAACCAACCTCATCAAGACAATGAAACTTCAATGAGTGAAGTTTTGCAACTAGTCAAAAACATGGAGATCCAAAACAACTTGGCTTTGCAAAATGTCACTAATGCTCACAAAAAGGAGGTGAGAGAATTGGAAGCTAGGTTAGCTTCTCAAGCTTTGAACAATCCTCAAAGGCCTCCGGGAGGTCTACTTGCTCAAGGGAAAAGCTCCAAGGATGCTTCATCAAGCCACCATGCATGTGCGGTGACTTTAAGAAGTGGACTAGTGCTTGATAACCCCTACATGGATATGATGAATGATGAGATTCCAAATGATGAGCATGTTGAGGAAGGAGAAGAATTCGAAGAGCCCATTTTGACTCCTACCTTGGAGTTAAAAGATGATGGCAAGGGTGAAGATGATCAACCCAAAGAGGGAGAAGATGGGTATATCGAGATTATGCCTTATGAGGAGGAGATGAGCAAGGATGTCAATGATGACGGAGTAGAGGTACAACCAATAGCAAGAGCTAAGGTAACCAAGAAAACTCCCATTCCAAAGGTATCTTTTAGTTCTCCACTTGTTGTTTCCGATATCCCCTACCCCTCTAGAGCTTTGAAAACTAAGGAAAACTTCAAGTTCACCCAATTTAGAAAAATGCTTGAGGGACTTGAAGTGACCTTACCTTTCACCGATGTTATATTAAACATGCCCACATACTCAAAATTTCTAAAAGACATCTTGACTCACAAGAGGACTTTGGGTACCCAAGATGTTATGATTATGGAGGCGGAGTGTAGTGCTCTCCTCATTAATCCTAACTCTTTCAAAATGCCAAAAAAGCTTGGGGACCCCGGAAGTTTCTCTATCCCTTGTGTTGTGGGGGGAGTCATGATTTCAAGGGCATTATGTGACAATGGTGCAAGTGTAAGTGTCATTCCCTTAACTATTGCTAAAAGAATTGGACTTGAAAGTTTAACCCACACTTCTATGACTCTACAACTAGCGGATAGGTCCGTTAAGCAACCTTTGGGTGTGCTTGAGGACGTACCCGTTAAAGTTGGCAAATTTTTGATCCCCACGGATTTCGTTGTCCTAGATATCCCGGAGGATAGCCACACTCCCATCATCCTCGGTAGGCCCTTTTTGGCTACCGGAGGAGTCCTCATTGATGTGAGGGACGGGCGGCTAACCTTTAGGGTGGGAAACGAAACCCTTGAATTTAATCTTCCTCATCTAGTGAAGGGACCAATGTTTCACAAAGCTTGCTCGGTAGAAGTCATTGAAGAAGTGGTTGAGAAGGTGCATGAAGAAGAGAAATGTGAAGAAGAAGCTCTACAAGTGGCACTCCATGATGAGGAGATGGGAGATGACCATGAGGTAGATGATGAACTCTTGAAGAAGGTGGAGGGCCTTCTCCCTCCAAAGGTACAACTAAAGCCCTTACCTCCCTCACTTAAGTACTCTTTTTTAGGTGAGGGAGAGACTTATCCCGTTATCATTAATGCTAATTTGAGTGAAGGCCAAGAACTTGAACTTTTGAAAATCTTGAAAACTCATAGGGGCTCACTTGGATATGATGCTTAAGTCCTAATCTTTGCATGCATAGGATTGTCTTGGAGGAGGGTAGCAAACCTAAGGTAGATGGGCTACGTAGGTTGAACCCTAAGATGGCGGAAGTGGTGAAAAATGAGGTGATGAAGTTGCTAGAGGCCGGGATTATCTACCAAATAACCGATAGTTCTTGGGTGAGTCCCGTCCATGTAGTGCCCAAGAAAGGAGGGGTAACTATGGTGGAACAAGAGGATGGGACTCTCTTAGCTTCTAGACCCGTGACCGGGTGGCGGATGTGCATTGACTATCGCAAATTAAATGCCGCCACCCTCAAAGACCACTACCCCATCCCCTTTATTGACCAAATGCTTGAAAGGTTAGCGGGGCATTCTTACTATTCATTTCTAGATGGTTATTCCGGGTTTTTCCAAATCCCCATACACCCGGAAGACCAAGAGAAAACCACATTCACTTGTCCCATAGGAGTTTATGCTTATAGGAGGATGCCCTTTGGGCTTTGTAATGCTCCGGGGACTTTCCAAAGATGTATGACGGCAATTTTTGCCGATTTTCTTGAGAAGAGTATGGAGGTCTTCATGGACGACTTTAGTGTCCATGGAGACTCATTTGATCTTGGGCTAATGAATTTGTCTAATGTTTTGCAAAGATGTGAGGAGCACAACCTCGTCCTCAATTGGGAGAAATGCCACTTTATGGTGGAGGAGGGGGTTGTGCTTGGTCACATCGTGTCTAAGAGAGGCATAGAAGTTGATATGGCTAAGGTTTCGGTGATAGAAAACTTGTCACCCCCTACAAATGTGAAGGGAGTGAGAAGCTTTCTAGGCCATGCGGGCTTTTACCGACGTTTCATCAAAGATTTTTCTAAAATAGCCAAGCCTTTAACTTCTCTTCTTCTCAAAGACACACCATTTGTATTTGATGAATTTTGCTTGAGTGCTTTTTGTAGGTTGAAGGAGGCTCTTGTGACGGCTCCCATAATCCGATCACCGGATTGGAGCCTTCCCTTCGAAGTTATGTGCGACGCCTCCGATTATGCGGTCGGGGCGGTGCTTGGCCAAGTTGTGGACAAGAGGCACCATGTAATCTACTACACAAGCAAAACTCTTGATCAAGCCCAAGTCAACTACTCTACGACGGAAAAGGAAATGCTAGCCATTGTTCATGCCGTGGAAAAGTTCCGGCAATACTTTGTTGGTGCTAAGGTTGTGGTATACTCGGATCACTCCGCCTTGAGACAATTGTTAGTGAAAAAGATGCAAAGCCAAGGCTCTTGAGGTGGGTTCTTTTACTTCAAGAGTTTGACTTGGAAATTAAAGACAAGGCGGGGTCGGAGAATGTTGTTGCCGACCACCTATCTAGATTGACTACCGAAGATCATGGGTTGAAGGATGAGAGTGGCCCGATCAATGAGTGGTTGAGAGAAGATAGTTTGATGATGATAGGTGGTAAATCACCATGGTTTGCGGACTTGGCAAATTTGATTGTGAGCGGGTTTATTCCGGAGGAGTTGGATGCTAGAGCTAGAAGGAAGTTGAAGCATGACTCAAAACGCTATTTTTGGAATGACCCACATCTTTTTCGCAAGTGTGGTGATGGCATGTTTCGAAGATGTGTTCCTAGAGAAGAAGGCATGGAGATAGTCGATAGAATTCACAACTCGGCCTATGGGGGCCACCTTGGTACATCTCGCACCATTGCAAAGGTGTTACAAGGTGGTTTCTTTTGGCCATCTATGTTCAAGGATATCCACTACTTTGTCAAATCTTGTGATCGATGCCAAAGAACGGGGAATATAAGTCAAAGAAATGAGATGCCCCTTCAAAACATTCTTGAGATTGAGCTTTTTGATTGTTGGGGAGTTGATTTCATGGGACCATTCCCAAACTCTTGTGGGAATGAGTACATTTTGGTAGCGGTGGACTATGTGTCCAAATGGATTGAAGCCGTTGCTACCCCAACAAATGATGCTAAAGTTGTTATCAAGCTCTTCAAAAACACTATCTTTCCGAGATTTGGGACCCCGAGAGTGGTGATTAGCGACGGGGGTTCGCACTTTAGGAAGAGCACTTTCAAGATCTTGCTTTCTTCCCATGGTGTCACTCACAAGACCGCTCTTGCCTACCACCCTCAAACAAGTGGGCAAGTGGAGGTCTCAAACCGTCAAATAAAAGCCATCTTGGAGAAGACCACAAGCAAAGGTAGAAAGGATTGGTCTCAAAAGCTTCCGGATGTTCTATGGGCCCTTCGCACCGCCTTCAAAACTCCCCTCGGCACAACTCCCTACAAGCTTGTCTATGGCAAAGCTTGTCACTTGCCAATCGAGTTGGAGCACAAGGCATGGTGGGCCTTGAAGGAAATGAACTTTGACATTGATATGGCCGGAGAGCTACGTTTTCTCCAAATGAGTGAGCTTGAAGAACTAAGACTTGATGCCTACGAGAGCTCAAAGATTTACAAGGAGCAAACAAAGAAATGGCATGATGCCAAATTGGTTGATAAAGATGTAAAAGTGGGTGATCAAGTCTTACTCTATAATTCTCGGGTCAAGTTGTTTCCGGGAAAGCTACGCTCGAGATGGTCGGGTCCTTTCAAAGTTATCGACATTTCACCACATGGAGCTTTTGAACTTTGGAGCGAAGAAGGTGGTAATTTCAAGGTCAATGGGCATCGAGTGAAAAGATATTTTGATGGCGATGAAAAAGGAACGGTGGAAGTACTCTTCCTTGGGGATCCACTTCCCGAGGAAGAGTCTTGTTTGTAATCTCTTGTGAATTGATAGGTTTGGTGGAGTCCCTCAACAACCACCAATTTTTTGTATATAGCATGCATATTAGGAGTAGTTGTGAAGATTTGGTTTTGTGTACTCGGGTATTTCGTCTTTAGGTGGAAGTTTTAGGTAGGTTTGAAACACTTGTAGTCGGGTTTGGATCAAAACCGTGTCTTTGGGAATTTGTTGGTTGGGTAGATATTGTTGGTGACTTGGGGATTTTTTGTTGTGAATTGAAGGAGAAGGGAATATAGGAGAAGTGATCCAGGCCGGTGGACTGGCGGCCGGTGTGCCGACCGGCCTGGACCACTCCAGAAGGCGAGTTTGAAAAATTGAAATTTGAAGTGCAGGTATTCCAGGCCGGTCGACCGGCAGCCGGTGTGCCGACCGGCCTGGAGCACATTATCATAGAAGTTGAGTTTTTGGGAATTTTTGACCTGTGTTCTAGGCCGGT
>JAIUZE010017499.1:0-10672 GCA_022085475.1 Heliosperma pusillum | reverse complement strand
GCTCAAACTGAGGAATGGAGGAGGATGCTAGACGGGCAAGAGGAAGCCCGCCTATGGAGAGAGCAAAAAGATAAAAGATGGCGGGAACAAAATGAAATGTGGGCCACCCAAAATGCTTGGAGGGAGCAAGCTACGAGCCACTTTAACGTTCAAAATGAGCGCCACCACACCTATCTTCAAGACTCCTATGAGGATGCGGTGGCACAAGAGGACGTCTATGGCTTAGCTAACTCTCTCTTTGGGATGTCCATGCAACAAAACCCGGACTATCCAACTCCATACACTCAAGAAGTTCTTGATGAAGGCATGGAGCGAAGAAGAAGGATTAGAGAAGCAAGGGAAAGGAGGAGAAACCGAGGAGGTGCCTCGGGTTCTTCTCATTTTGATAATTGATGAGGTAACATTTTTTCTTCTCTCCTACAATGAGGACATTGTGTATTCTAAGTGTGGGGGAGAAGATTGTACATAGTTAGTTTTGTTTTGATGCCTTGTATTGTGTTTGTTTTTATTTTGAAAAGAAAGAAAGAAAAAAAAAAGAGAAAAAAAGAAAAGAAAAAAATTGAAAATCCCGGATAGGTGAAAACCCACAAGGGTGGGCACCTAGGCAAGATTGGGAAGGTGGCCGAGGACGGAATGAAAACCCGAAAGGGCATTCCGGGCAAAATGAAGAATCGAGTTGCGAGCCACCAATGAGAGGAAAGGAAAAGCTAAGGTGAAAACCCGAAAGGGCATCTTAGGCAAAATGAGGGATTTTCCAGAAAAAAATGAAAAAATGAAAAAAAAGAAAAAAAAATTTGAGCATAATTCTTCCTATGATGAGGAGTTTGGAGGAATAAGAAGGGAATTATAAGGAGGAAATTGGAAGGAGGCTAGCTTAGGAACCCATTTATTTTTATTTTTGAGTCACAAAACTTTGTTTCAAATTGGTGGATTTATGTTGGTGGTCGCTTGGTTGTGCAAATTGTGAAGTTTGGGGCCAACCAAGTAACCATGATTTGCATTAGTGGAGTAATAAGGGGGTGATATAAGGAGTGGATTTGTATGGAGGTTGTTGAGAAAGACCATCTCGCTATGCCTTGGGATAAGGCAAAGATGGTCATACTACTTTATTTGGAGCTATAAGAAGGGAGGAGTTGATTTGAGTCGGAGTAGGTGGCATGTCGTGTCGTTAGTCTTGAGGGATGATATAAGGAGGGGGAGTGAGAGAAGAGTGTCACAAGAATTGAGTCTTTTTTGTTTTGTTTTTGTCATTGGTGGATTGCTTAAGAGGGAGTATAAGAAGGGTGTAGTGAGGGAAGAGAGGTCAATACCTCCACACACACTTTGTTGGGCTCGTGTCATTTGTGCTAATCTCGAGTTTACTCGGGACGAGTAAAAGTCCAAGTGTGGGGGTGTTTGACAACGTCAAATATTGTCGTGTCTAGTAGTAATTTTTAGAGTCTTTCGTTCTACTTTTTACGGGTCATTAGCTATGTTTTATGTTAATTTTAGTTTTTGTAATAATGTTAGTATTTAGTATTTTAAGTCAATTTTGAGAGTCAAATCCCGAAAGTCAATGAAAGTCAAACCCGAAAACCCGAGACCCAAAAAACCCGGAAATTGGAGTGGGCTAGCAATGAATCACCAAGGTATGAAGACCAAGCCCAATGGGTCAATAGAAGTCAAGGCGGGGTCAAATATACTTGGTCAACGAAAGTCAAGAAGGAAAACAAGGCAAAAATTGGGCAGTGCTCGACGCAGCCTGCGTCAGCACGACGCAGCCTGCGTCGTAGGACGCAGCCTGCGTCATCTCTCAGCACGGGTTTTCTTCGTTTTCTCGTCTTGTCTTTTGGAAGCCCACCTTTCAAGGCCCCTAGGTTTGCGGACCAAGGGTATATAAGAAGAAATCTGAAGAGAGAGAAGGGCATCAAGCATTCAACATACAACATTATATTTTCCTTAGAATTCTCTCTTTTTGTTCTTCAACTTTGGCTCTTGTAATGGGTTTTTACTTAGAAATTGGTTGTAATATGAAGACTATGGGTAGCTAATCTTCTTTTGCTTAGTGTAATTTGAACAAGTTCTTCCCTTTTTAGCATTGTAAGACCTTTTTAATCCTTCCTTCTCTATTTAATTCCCTTTTCCTATGTTTGAATTTCATTGTTGAATAAATTGTTGTTAAGACTAACCATCTTAGTAATTGTTTGTTTGATTAAATTGCTTTGTCTTGATGAATTTGGTTGATTTGTCTTGATATTTGTTGAAGCAACTTGAAAGATTGTAACTTTGGTTTAAAAGTTGGAAGCTTTTGAGTGGAATTTGGATTATTGTGTATTTAGGACATGGTTTAATGTTTTATTACATGATTCTAGCATGCTTCTTTGGTTTTGTGCTTAAAGCTTGCATCTTTATTTTATGCTTATGTTTTAATAAGTATGGGTTTAGTTGTATTGAGTCATTTATGGATGGTTTAATTCATGGTGGCTAGTTTTTAGAAGTTTGTAATAGATAATTAGAGAAAGGAAGGAAAGAAGGGTCTTTACTATGTTAATTGTGGGGGAACTTGGGATAATTGCACTAAGTTATTTCTCCATATTTGAATCTTTGAGTATTTAGTTGTTGTTAGTAATTTTAGACTTGATAATCAATTCTCATGAAAAACTTTCTCCATTTGTGTTTTTCCTACATGTTTTCCATTGTGAATATCATAGTTTGTAAGTAATTCAAGTCTTTGTTTCAATTAGTGTTTTAATTTGTGGTTAGATTAATTAATTTGTTAAATCGGTTTTTAGCAAGAGTCTAGATTAGATTTTTAGCATTCATCGCCTTCCCTTGGGTTCGATCCTTGTCTTACCCTTACTACCCTTTACTTAGGTTGGTTTGAGTCTAGATTTGGCTTTATAAATTGTTATTTGATTTAGCTAATTTGCGGATTTAACGACACCGTAAAATAGCTCGTCACCTATCTTATTCACTTTCCAAAATTGAGCCAAATTCTACCCATGTATCTCATGTTAGCCGAAATTACCAAATAAAATCACCCAACCATATCCTTCTATTTACCTAATTCTATCCTTACCATATCTCAAAAATAATTACCTTATATCCCTTTTACTATCCTACCCAAATTCAAAAACAAAAAAAAAAAAAAAAAGGAAAAAGTGGAATAGAGTCGGTGCTACACGGCTACTCTACAAAAACACCAACACCCAAACTCCAAAACCCAAACCGAGTCGGGTTCGGTGCTTGAAGGTACAAAAAGGCGTCGATTAATAAAAAATAAAAAAAAGGTACAAGAAGGTGTGAGTGAAGACATAAAAAAAAAAAAAGGGTGGTTGAGTTTTAGGGGCTTGAATCGAAATTGGATGTGTTTATGGGAAAAGTAATGGAGCGCCTTGATGCGCAAGATAAGAAAATTGATGCGGTTGTTAAAAAAAAAAAAACTTATAAAAACCGTGGCTATGGGGAACACTAACTCTACCCGTGACCATGTCGGCTCGGGTGTGAATGGTGAGTTGCGGAGTTGGATGACGGCAGTTGATGATTGCCTAGCCAAATTAGAGAGGAATGTTGTCGCTATTCGACAAGAGATGTTTAGGCAAAGGGATCGGATGCAATTCTTGATTAGCCAAGGAGGTGCATTAGTGAAGAGTGGTTCGGAGATGCGTGAGGGTATGCACACTATTCATGATGCGACGGAGGCTCTTTCTTTGAAGGTTCGGAACTTTGATGTATGCCTCACCGCCCAAGCTAGTCACGTGTCGACGTGCCTTGATCGTCTTTCTACTCTTGAGTACCGTACCCTGCCCGATTACATTGACCCCAACATCATTCGCCAACCCAATTCGCCAACATTTCTATTGTGGTTTGTAGTTTTGATTGACATTTGATATTTGATTTTGCTTGCAATATATTGTTTTATATTGCGTATTTTGCATATCTATTTCTTGCCTTGACATGTGTTATTCTTGTCGTTTCATGTCTTTGTTCTTGTCTTTTCAATGATGCCAAGAGGGGGAAGAAATGATATGATTTGAGTCTTTGCTTAAGCTTGCTCCTTGTCAAGACTCGTTATCTCTTAAATTCTCTCAAGCTATAACTTTGCCTAAGTTGTTATGTTCTTGCGATCAAAGTTGCTATAACTTTGGAGTATTTTGTTGAGGGGGAACCATACTTAGTCACATTGTTAAGAGAAAATCATAAGAGACTTGTCATCATCAAAAAGGGGGAATTTGTTGGACCAATTTGATAGTTTTGATAATGACATGTGTTTACATAATAATATGTTTTACTCGATATATCATATGCGTGTAATTGTGTGCTTTAGTCTTATTATAGCTAGCAACAATTATGAGAAGAAAGATCAAAGTTAGGCATAACTTTGATAAAGTTTGTGAGACAAAGTTATAACAAATTCAGGAATAACTTTGGAAGTGAACATGGAAGTTATAGCTAACCAGGCATAACTTTAAAGAAAATCGCTTCAAACAAGATCTACATCAAACTACACAAGACTCGAGATGGAGGGTCTTTGTGATCAAGATGAAGAGATGATCCGTATACTGAAGATCTTTGTGTAGATTAGATAGTATAGATCGTCATTCGGTAACTATTCCATTCGAGAGATTTTATGTTCAAAGTTATAGCTTTAGCCTATGACTTTGGATGATAAATGTTGATGCAGGATTTTGGAAATAAAATGTTTTGAAATGTTTTCAAAAGTGAAAGAGTATTTTTATATTTATCAAAAGTTTTATTAGAGAATATATTTATGAGATTCTATTGGTTAGTAATACAACTTATGGGTTGTCATGCTACCTAGGGTTTCTTATATATTCTATCTCAATTTGTTGTTAACCTAATTAGCCCACCTAGTGTTTGAGCCACCTAGGGTTTCGTGAAACCTAGTGTTTGTGCCACCTAGGGATGCGTGCCTCCTAGGGTTTCGTGAGATAGGAATTTCGGCCTCCATAGGTTGTTTTCCTTGTTTACCTAATATAGGATTCTACTATATCTTTAAAACAATATTTTGAGATATTAAGATAAATATATTTCTATAAGATAAACCAAATAATATTTTGAGATAAAGATAATTTTAAAAGATAAGCAAATATTATTTTGTGATAAGATAAGTATCTTTATTAAATATTATACTAGGATTTTAGATCTACTATGATTCTATTATTATAAATACTCCTTCACATCCTATTTCTAATACACACGAAATACACTACATTCACACGACACATCTATTTACTAGTGTTGATTTTTCAAAATCGTTTTAAAGCAAACCTTTGAGCAAATATTTATTATTTTTAGAGTTTGTTTTCAAAAGAGTCGTGCATCAATTATTATCAATCGCTTGAGTGAAATACGTTATTGGATAATAGTACATCATTATAAGCTTACAATTCTTTAACGGGAATATGTGTGAGTTATATTGTACTTTCTTATTAGCGTAAGATAGTATAGAGTATTTAGCGATACTCACCTTGAGGTATAATCATAGTGTTGATTATACGAGGGGGTTGGTAATTTTTGTAATCCGTAGAAAGGTACTAAAAATTATTAATCGAGAATAGTGGACGTAGGTTTCAACGTGTGAAACTGAACCACTTCAACAATCGTGTGCCTCTCTCTTATCTCTCTACTTTTCGTTATTTCGTTATTCGCGCTTACTTTGATTAATTAATTAGTTGATTTTAATTCATAAGATCAAATAATTAATTACATATTATATAAATCGAAAAAGTGGGGCTAGTTTTTTAATACTCAATTCACCCCCCCCCCCCCTTTCGTATTCGATCAATAGACTCTACAATGGTATAAGATCTCGTGGCTCTTGAGTGCATTACAGCACGGTTCTGATCATTTATCTTTTATTTTTATTTTAGCTCCCTGCATTTATTTTTAGTTTTAATGGGATCCAAAACATCTGAAGTGTCCCGTATTCGATGGAGAAGAACTAGCAGTTTATGGAAAAAATAGATGAACAAATTTCATTTAAGGGTAACGATGGGCCCAGTGTTGGTAATCATTAATAAAGGTCTAATAGACATGCTTGGATGCTACTGGCCATGCCACGAAAAGAAAGAAGAGATATGTTGAGGAGATTATAAGAAAGCTGAGAAAAATTCAAAGGCTATTAGTCTATTGCAAAACGGCATGACCCATACTGAATTTGATCGTTTCTCATCTAGTTCTACTGCCAAGGAAATATGGGATGGTCTAGAGTTAGCCTATGAGGGGACAACTGTTGTCAAAAAGCAACGTATCGCACTACTGATGCGAAAGTACGAACTGTTCTCTATGGAACACAATGAATCGCTTGACAGCATGTCTACTCGCTTCTCTAGTATCATTAATGAATTGAAAAATCTTGGAAAAACTTTTGACTCCAAAGAAATTGTCAGGAAGATCCTTAGAAGTATATCTAAACGAGGGAGACCTAAGGTGACGGTAATTGAGAAATGTAAAGATCTATCTGGATTATCTTATCAAGAGCTACTTGGAACCCTAATGGCTCACGAGATTACTCTTGATGAAGATGAGGCAAATGATAGTAATATCAAGAAAGTGGCTTTACAAGCCGAATCTAGTGAAAGACAAGATTTGGATCTTGAAGATGAAACAGTGTTATTTGCTAGACGTTTTAAGAAAAAGTTCTTTAATAAACCACAAGGGAAAACGTTTAACAATAACACCAACAAATCTTATAAGAAGCCAACTGAGTCAAAAGGGTCTCTTTCAAGTCGTGGTTGCTTCAAATGTGGGGATAATGATCACATGATCAAGGATTGCCCCACATGGAAGAAAATCAAAGACAAAAATCAACGAGACAAAACCAAGAAAGAATTCAAGCAAGTGATGATGGCTTATTGCTGGGGAGATCTCGACACAGAGGACGACGAGTCAGAGGAAGAAGAAGTCGCCAACTTGTGTCTAAGCAACGTCAGTCTTGACCTAATTTCTGACAGTGACAATGAAAGCGAATCCGAGATGTGTCTTGTTGGCAACTCATATTCAGAACCAGATTGAGAAGATAATGAAGAGGTTAGTCATCTTGAACTTAAAAAGCAAGTTAAGAATTTATCTAAGAAGTCTTTAATTAAGTATTTTGAAGAAGCCTTAGATCATTGTCATGAACAGAGTCTTGAATTAAAGGATCTTAAAGAACAAATTCTTGATATTGCTGAGGAAAACCAACTTCTAAAGGCCAAAGCTAAAAATCTCAAGTCTAAAGTTATGTCAACTTCAGCTATAACTTCAGACAAGACAAATGTTGAGAAAGAAGCTCTTGAGTCTTAAGTTATAGCTAATGAAGATATAATCTCAGAGTTAAAGCTCAACATTAAGCATCTTCAAGCCAAAGTTATAGCTAATGAAGCTATAACTTTAGAATTGAAGAAAGTCAATGAGCTTTTACAATCTGAAGCTAAGGCAAAGGAAGTTGTTATCCTTGATCACGAGAAAGTAAACTCTTTTCTCTCTCAGCAATTGAAAGATATAAAGGCTGAATTCTCTCAAGCCAAAAGTCAACATAATGAAGAGAAACTTATCTTGAACAAACGTTTCAATGACTTTCGTGAAAATTTCAAAAAGAACAATCCCTCCAAAGACTCAAATGTAGATCATTCGTCGTGTGAAAAAGAAATTCAGTCTTTGAAGGAATTGCTTCTACATGCACGAAAAGTTCATGATAAGTATGAAGGAAGTCAGAAGGTCTTAGACTTCCTTACCGAATAGTCTAACAATAACATGAAGATGGGTCTAGGTCATGAATGCCATAGTCGTAGAGACCATGATAAGTGCAAATCCACTCCTTCTGACCGTGATTTCAGAAGAAGGAAGTAAGTCAATCTTTCAGAATATCTGATTTGCAATTATTGTGGTCACAACGGTCATGTTAAAGATAATTGTGCTAAATATGTCAACGAAAACAAAAATAAAAATGAGTTTGTTAAAGAACACAAAGTGTCTAGTGTTAATGAGTCTGAACCTGAATCTCAACGTGATGAGGTTAGAAATAATGAGTTCAGGTGGTTTTATGACATAGCTTTCGGTTACACATCTTTACCTTCAAAATCTAAACCTTATGTGAATCAGAAGCAGTCGTTCAAACCTGATGTGCGTCGTAACAATAACAAACATGATAATAAATCTAGCAAGCCCTATCCTAAGAAGAAAAGAATTGTCAAACAAGTATGGGCTAGGAAGGATCAAATATACAGAGTCACTAACCATAAAGGACCCAACTTAGCGTGGGTACCTAAAAGCTGTATTTGATTCTCTTGCAGATAATAGTGAAAGAAAATAATCTATGGTATCTCGACAGTGGTTGTTCGAGACACATGACCGGAAACAAGAATCTTTTTCTTTCACTAGAGCCCTTCAACGGTGGCAAGGCCACCTTTGGAGACAACAAGAAGGGCAATATAATCGGTGTAGGTAAGATTGGTATATCTTCTTCACATGCTTTCAATAATGTATATTTGGTAGATGGCCTTAAGCATAACTTGCTAAGTATCTCTCAATTATGTGACAAAGGCAACAAAGTCGTTTTTCATTCAAATGTTTGTCGTATCATAGTTGAAGGTACTAGTACTGTTATCTTAGAAGGTCTACGTAAACGGAACGTGTATATGATTGATTTAAACAAAGTCACTACAAGTTCCTTTACGTGCATGAAAGTCACTGTGGATGAGTCATGCTTGTGGCACAAGAGGTTTGCACACATCAGTCCAACGATTTTAAAGAAACTCAAGTCTTGGGATTTAGTTGAGGGTCTACCCTCAATCAAATTCGAACAAGAAAAGATGTGTGACTCATGTGCCCGTTGTAAACAAGGTAGATCTTCATTCAAACCGAAACGAGTAGTAAGTACAGAGCGTCCACTTGAGTTGGTACACATGGATTTGTGTGGACCTATGAAAGTTAGAAGCCGCGGTGGATCAAGGTACGTATTCGTCCTAGTCGATGACTACTCAAGGTATGTATGGCCTATCTTTCTATTTACTAAAGATGAAACTTTCGATGAGTTTGTGGTACTAATGAAGCTAGCCCAAAACAAGTATGATAAAAAGTTAGTTTCCATTCGTACGGATCATGGCACCGAATTTGATAATAAAGCTTTTATAGAATGTAGTTGTAGGGAGGAATGGTGTTAGGACATAACTTTTCTGAACCACGAACCCAACAAACAAAAAATGATATCGTGGAAAGTATGAATTGTTAGAACATTAGAGGACATTGGCCCGCACTATGCTTTTTGTGTGTGGCCTTCCTTAAGAGATTGGGCAGAAAGCCATTAGTACTTGCATGCTATGGCCACAATAGAGCTATGATTTAGGACCTATCTCAAAAAGGACTCCCTATGAACTTTAAGAGGGAGAAAACCCAATATAGCTCACCTTCGTTGCTTCGGGAGTAAATGTTTTGTCCATAATAATGGAAAAAGTAATTTGAGCAAATTTGATCCACGAAGTGACGAAGCTGTGTTTGTTGGTTATTCTAATCATAGTAAAGCTTTTAAAGTTTTTAATAAAAGAACTTTGTGCATAGAAGAAAGTGTTCATGTTGTATTTGATGAAGATAATGTGCCTGATCAAGTTGAACAGAATGAAGAAGAAGACATGAATTATCCATACTTTTGCCTCTCAAAGGAAGACGAGCCAGATAATAATGAAGAAGTTATTGAATGAATCAATGATGAACTTGATAAATCCGCAAATGACCTTGAACATAGAACTGAGACAATTGTTAATGATACGAATGTCTCTTCTCAAAACAAGGAAAAGTAAACTGAAGTTATAGCTGATGATGCTATAACTTTGAACCAGGATCAACTTCAGCTATAACCCCAGAGTCCAACTCAGGGGGAACCAATCTTAATTCTGAATCATTTGAGGAAAGTGATAGTTCATCTGATGATGATGAGCCTAGGAACTCTAAGAAATGGAAATATAAGAGTTCTCATCCTATGGATTATATCCTAGGAAGTTTGAATAAGGGAGTTCAAACGAGGCGAACATTAAATAACTTTTGTTCATTCTAGTCATTTCTGTCTACCATAGAGCCTACCAACATAAAGGAAGCTCTTGCAGAATCCGACTGGATTGTGGCTATGTAAGAGGAGCTTCAACAGTTCGAACGTAAAAAAGTATGGCACCTTGTGCCACGACCTCCTAATCGAACTGTGCTCGGTACTCGATGGGTATTCAGAAATAAATTGGATGATTCAGGAGTTATAGTTCGTAACAAGGCTCGATTGGTCGTTCAAGGTTACAATCAACAAGAAGGGATTGATTATGACGAGACATTCGCTCCAGTAGCAAGACTTGAAGCTATTCGCTTGCTCATCGCCTTCGCAGCTCATAAAGGAATGAAATTATTCCAAATGGACGTTAAGACTGCATTTCTTAACGGTTATTTGGAAGAAGAGGTTTTTGTTGAACAACCTCCCGGATTTTTGAATAGCAAGTTTCAAAACCATGTTTTTAAACTCGATAAAGCTTTATATGGTTTGAAACAAGCGCATAGGGCTTGGTACGACAGATTATCTAAATTTTTATTACAAAACAATTTTAAAAGAGGATCTGTCGACAAAACCCTATTTCTAAAATCCGAGGGTTCTGATTTACTTGTTACTCAAATTTATGTAGATGATATTATTTTTGGTTCTACTAACAATAAA
>JAIUZE010017498.1:7487-19788 GCA_022085475.1 Heliosperma pusillum | reverse complement strand
ATGAGTGGACAAACAAAAGCTGAGAGAGTTCATGGATTTCAAGCAAGAAAAGCTATCTGTTCAGGAGTTTACTACTCGGTTCAATGAGTTGGCTCATTATGCCACTGGACTTATTAGAGTAGAGGAAGACAAAGCTTTCTTTTATCTGGGAAAGCTTTCTCCCCAGATAAAGGGGAAGATCAGTAGAGGCTCTACTTCTTTTGTCTCGATCTATAATGATGCCATTTGGGCGGAGAGGTCTATTCGGGAGATAGCAGAAGAGGCTCGTACTTCTTATGTGGCGCCTAATTCTTATGGCAAGAGGCCACTTTATCCTGCTTCCCGACCTTCTTTTTCTCCCTCTTTTCCAAACAAGAGGAGAAACTTCCAGAGTGGACCGGCTAATCAGAGAAACCGTCCCTTTGTTCCGAGTCACAACAACGACCTTAAGGGTCGTGTCTGCTTTACATGCAAGATGCCTATTCACCCGGGTGTTGGTTGCTTCAACAAGCCGTTTGTATGCTTTATTTGTCAGAAGCCGGGTCACAAGGCGAATGTATGTCCTGAGAGGAAGGGTACGGTGTCTACACCGGGTATTTCTGGGAGACCTAAGGGTCGTATTTTTATTATGAGCCGTGCTGAGGCTGATGCCCAACCCGACATCGTGACGGGTATGTTTTCGATTTATGAATTACCGTGTTTAATTCTGTTTGACACGGGAGCGTCTTTATCTTTTATTTCCATGAGACTATCCGATAAGTTACCGCTTAAAGCTTCAGTAGGAGAAACTACTCCTATATCGTTACCATCCGGCGAAGTATTTTCATGTTCTTATCTTCATTCCGACATTCCAATATCCATAAATGGATCTATTTTTCCGGCTAATCTTCTACGATTTCCTCTTGAAGAGTTCGATATTATTCTGGGCATGGATTGGCTATCTACTTATTATGCTCGATTTGAATGCCGTGACCAGAAGATTATTCTTAAAAGTCCTTTGGGTGCTCGTGTTTCTTATCAAGGAGTTAGGAAACAGGCTAGTGTGAAGTTAATCTCAGCAATGAAAATGTTGAATGTTTTAAAGAAGGGTCATCAAGCATTTTTATGTGTAGTGACTACTTCTGCTTCTTCTCTTCCTTCTTTGAAGGATGTTCCTATTGTTCGAGAATTTCCCGATGTATTTCCCGATGAATTACCCGGGATGGCTCCTGAAAGGGATGTTGAATTTTCCATTGATCTAGTTCCTGGAACTGGACCAATTGCCAAAGCTCCTTATCGTATGGCTCCTTCCGAATTGAAGGAGTTAAGAATTCAACTTGATGATTTGATTGAGAAAGGCTTTATTAGGCCTAGTGCTTCTCCTTGGGGTGCGCCCGTATTATTTGTCAAGAAGAAAGACGGTTCTGTGCGGATGTGCATCGATTATCGTGAGTTGAACCGTGTCACAATCAAAAACAAATATCCTCTTCCACGTATTAATGATCTCTTTGACCAGTTACGTGGTGCTTCTATTTTTTCAAAGATTGATCTTAGATCGGGTTATCATCAGATTCCCGTTCGGGAAGTAGATATTCCGAAGACTGCTTTCAGCTCGAGGTATGGTCATTTCGAATTCAATGTGATGCCATTCGGTTTGACTAACGCTCCAGCTATATTCATGGATCAGATGAACCGTACCTTCCGGGAGTATCTTGATAAATGTGTGGTGGTATTCATTGATGACATTCTGATCTTTTCAAAATCTAAGGAAGAACATGCTGATCACCTTCGAACCATTTTGGGTGTTCTTCGACGCCAAAAGTGGTTATGCTAGTTCTCCAAATGTGAATTCTGGTTGCCCGAGGTATCTTTCCTTGGTCATGTCATTTCCAAAGACGGCGTTATGGTCGATCCAGCTAAAATTGAGGCAGTTATGGATTGGAAAAGTCCGAAAAATGTGTCCGAGATTCGGAGTTTCCTTGGTTTAGCAGGTTATTATCGTCGGTTTGTGAAAGATTTCTCCAAATTAGCAAGACCGATGACTCAATTGCTAAAGAAGGAAGCAAAGTATATTTGGACTGATGAATGTGAAGTTGCCTTCTTAGAAGTGAAGAAGAGATTGACTACCGCACCGGTCTTAACTTTACCAGATGATGAAGCGGATTATGATGTATATTGTGATGCTTCAAAGCATGGTTTGGGATGTGTCTTGATGCAGAATAGAAAGGTCATTGCTTATGCTTCTCGACCACTCAGGGTTCATGAAGTGAATTACCCGACTCATGATCTTGAGTTAGCAGCTGTGGTACATGCCTTGAAAACTTGGAGACACTATCTTATCGGAGTTCATTGTCGAATATCCACCGATCATAAGAGCTTGAGGTGCATTTTTACTCAGAAAGAGTTAAACATGAGGCAGAGAAGATGGTTAGAGTTGGTGAATGATTATGATGCTGAGTTGATTTATCACGAGGGAAAAGCAAATGGTGTGGCAGATGCTTTGAGTAGAAAGACTAGTCATTCATTAAATGCTCTTGGTACTTTACCCGATGAACTAGTAACCGAATTTCAGAAGCTTGAGATACAGTTTGTTGGGAAGGGATTTGATTATCTTGGTGCTTTGACTGCGGAACCTGATTTTTATCGTGAGATTCGTACTTGTTTACCGGAGGATGCTACTTTTATCGCCATACGAGCAAAAATATTACTTGGGCAAGCTAAGGATTGTGTGGTGGATAATGATGGCTACCTTCGTTACCATGGTAGAATGTATGTGCCGAGAAGTGCCGAGTTGAGAAAGAGAATACTTGATGAAGCTCACCTTTCTCCTTATTCTATTCATCCTGGCGGTGATAAAATGTATAAAGATTTGAGACCACAATTCGGGTGGCCTAGGATGAAGATTGAAGTGAAGGAGTATGTTAGCAAATGTCTTACTTGTCAGAGGGTGAAGATCGAACATCAAAGACCCGGAGGTTTGCTACAACCTCTGGAAATTCCTCTGTGGAAATGGGAGTCTATTTCTATGGACTTTGTGATGGCCTTACCTAAGACTTCTAGTGGAAAGGATGCTATCTGGGTTATTGTAGACCGTTTAACCAAGTGTGCCAGATTCGTGCCTATCAAAGAAACTTGGAATATAGAGGTCTTAGCTGATGCTTATGTGAAAGAGATAGTACGTTACCATGGAGTTCCTAAAGATATAGTTTCAGATCGTGATCCGAGATTCAGTTCCCGATTCTGGACAGCTTTGCAAGAAGCCATGGGTAGTAGATTGTTGATGAGCACAGCTTTTCATGCCGCTACTGATGGTCAGACCGAGAGAACGATCCAGACTTTGGAAGATCTTCTTCGTGCTTGTGCTTTAGACTTTCATACATCTTGGGAGAAGAGTTTGCCTTTGGTGGAATTTTCTTATAACAACAGTTATCATGCATCTATCAAGATGTCACCTTATGAGGCTTTATACGGTAGGAAATGCCGTAGTCCGGTTTGTTGGGATCAAGTGCAAGATGATCATATGTTGAGTCCCGACATCGTGACCGCAACAATTGATCAAGTTCAAGTCATTCGAGAACGAATGAAAGCCGCTCAAGATAGACAGAAATCCTATGCCGATGTTCGTCGTCGACCGCTTGAATTTGATGTTGAAGACCGTGTATTCCTTAAAGTATCACCAATGAAAGGAGTGAAACGGTTTGAAGTGAAAGGGAAGTTGAGTCCTAAATATATTGGACCGTTTCGTGTACTTCAAAGAGTTGGTCCTGTTGCTTATCGTCTGGAATTGCCTCCGAACTTGAGCAAAGTTCATGATGTGTTCCATGTTTCGCAATTGAAGAAGTATATCAGTGACCCGAGTCATATTATTCAAGAAGAAGTGTTGGACTGGAACCTAATTTGGCTTTGGAAGAAAGGCCGATTCGTATACTTGAAAGGGCTAACAAACAACTCCGAAACAAGGTGGTGCCCTTAATTCGTATCCTTTGGCGTTGTGGAAACGTCGAATCAGAAACTTGGGAACCCGAAGCTAAAATGTTAGCTAAATATCCCGAACTCTTTGCTTGAGGTAAATTTACTTCTTCCTTTCCTATTTTCTATTCGATTTATTTTCAAATATTCCGTTCCTTCTATCAAAATATCGCTTCTTATAGATAGATTACTATAAGTTTTAGTTAGAAATTTTAGGCATAGATAGTAGAATTATTACCGAACTAAAAGCTTTTGGAAATATTTTATGATTTCAAGTATTTTACCGTCAAGGAGTGTTGAGACTCGTTATTGGAGACGTTCGATAACTAGTTTTCTCATTTATTGATGCGAAAATGTATCTTTTAAAGTCTTTGATTTGGGACGTTGGTGTTCGTAACAGCTGACGAGAACCTTCCGCCCCAGTGATAAGACTCTGTAATTTATTTACGAATATATTTTAACAGTTTTGAAATAGACCTACATATATGTTACGTTCCTTCTTCTAAGTTTCGAGGACGAAACTTTTTAAAAGGAGGGGTGATTGTAACAACCCGAAAAATACCACTTTTGCTAGTAAAAATATTTACTAACACTTTTCAGTAGAACTTAAGTTTTTAAAATAGGAATTTTTGTTCCGAGTCTTATTTTGAAATTCCGCGTTCGTATTTGGAATTTCTGAGGGATTTCATGAAAAGACCGTTTTTAGTCATCTTTGACTTTTCTTGACTTTTAAGTCGTCTTTGACTTTCCTTGACTTTTTAAAAAGTCGTCATCGACTTTTCTTGACTTTTAAGTCGTCATAAACTTTTTCTTGACTTTTAAGTCATCTTCGACTTTTCTCGACTTTTCAGTCAACTTTGACTTCCGTTGACTTTTTCCCGACTAGCCTCATAAGTTTGAAGACCGAAATTTTATTTAAAAAAATAATATTTTTGATTTATTTTTATTTAGATTTATTAAGATTTATCATAATTTAAGATAATTATTTTGAATTTATTCGGAATTTAAAGAATAATGTTTACGGTTTTAACCGAACGTCATTTAACTATTCCCGACTCATCGTAAATCCCGTAACAAAATCGAAACTCGACTTTGGCATGAGTCACACGCCCATGTCATCGTTTTCCACTCACAATAGGATATTTTAATTGATTCGATTAAACTAATACCAATATCTTAGATATTTGTTACTTTATCGATCAGTTAACGAAAATTACGCAAATCGAGCAAAAACAGACCCGATGATCACCTTACCCACACGGCTCTCCTACCTCTAATAGCCCTTGATATTTTCATTTCTTTTGATACAATAATCATAATATCTATATATTTGTTGTAATTAACTTTATCGTTAATTATATTTAATCGTTTACCGTAAAATAATTATTTAACGCGAGTCAATTACGTAACAACAATTTCAAAACCCGACATCCTTATTTGCCTATATTTACACGGCACACACACCCCACATTACTCACAAACAACTTTTCATTTTACAACAAATCAAATTAAGATCAAAACATCACTTTCTTTGATCGTTCTTCGTGTTCTTCGTCGTTCATCATTTGTTCGTCATCGTTCTTGAGCAAAACCTTCATAAAATCTTCGTTTCTTAATTAAATCCATCCTAATTTATATTTCTAGACTCTCCTCTTCGCTCCTCATCTTCACGTACGGTTTGATTTCAATTCCGTCAAGATCGTTTTCAACACTTTAATTATGGAAATTCATATTTTTAGTTCTAATAATGTTTTCCTTGTTATTTCTTATAGGGGAAAACTTTGAAGACGAGTTTGGAGACTCGTATATTTTGGGTGAAGATTAGTAGAGGGGTTTCTTATTTATATACTTCTTATTATTTTGATGCTAAGTGGTTTTGCTAGCTAAGGTAACAATTCCGATTTACTCGACGAATTAATGTCACATAGCCTTTAGTTTTTGGTTCATGTTATGGTTATTTATGATTTTAGTAGTAACATGAGATGATATGGAAATTTTTATGTTGTTTTATTGTTCTTGATGATTTTTATGTTGTATGGAATTTTTATGTTGTTTTATTGTTCTTGATGATTTTTATGTTGTATGAATTTTTATGTTGTTTTAGTGTTCTTGATGAATTTTGGGGATTTTCCATAAGTTATGATTTTTAGGTTGTGTAGGAAATTTTAACAAGTTTAGTGTTCTTGATAAATTTTGATGATTTTTAATAAGTTATGATTTTTATGATGTGTAGGAAATTTTAACAAGTTTAGTGTTCTTGATAAATTTTGATGATTTTAAGAAGTTATGATTTTGTATGAATGGATGTTGAAATGGTGGTTTGATGATTAAAACATGTTAGAAATTAATGTGGTGTTTGATGTGGTGGAACCGTGGTGGATGGCTGAGAACCGGACCAACCAGACCGGTCCAGGCCGGTTCAGACCCGGTCTGGGTTGGTCAAGGTGGGTCCGGGTTTTGGTCTTTGGGTTGTGTCGATGTTTGATTGTTTAATTGTTGTTTTGACGGGTTTTAATTATGTTAAAGCATGCGGGAAATAATTAGAAACGGTTTTATTAAAATTGTCAAAACATCCCATTTTGCCCAAAACAGGCCGTGGGGCCCATCCAGGCCCAGGTGGGGTCCGGCCCAACTCAGCCCGTGGGTCCCATTTTGGGACTTGTGACGGTTTTTGAGTTATCGTCATTTTTATCGTGTTTTGTAATATTTAGCAAGTGGGAAATATTAATAAGTAAAATATTTAATTAAAAAGGTTTTTCATAAAATTATTATTTCTCACATGTTAGAAATTATAAGACGAAATCGTAGTTTAATTTAATATCCTTTAAGTCAAGCGGGTTTTGGTATGATATAATAATTCACATGTTTAGAAGTTAATAAAATAACATGTAATGAATACGTTGACTTTTATGTCTAAGTCTATGTGGTAAAGACTCTGTTTCTAGCCGGTTTGATCAAACGGGTTTGGTCAAACTAAGATCTAGTCAGCCCCGTTTTGACTGATGACCCGTCGCGGGACTCGGGTCGGGGATTTGTCTTCAAGTAAGGTTTTAGTTAATTATTGAATTAGCCTTAGTAGATATGAGGCGATATGATATTTGATTATGATTTATATACAATTAGTCACATGATAGGATGTTTTTCCGTGACTGTTTAATTGTATGATATATGTCGTGTTGACTAAGTACCCATAGAGAATTATGAGTATATGGCGTCTTGACCATTCTAATTCTAAATGAGTATCTTGGACCATGACATTGATAGGCCGTACTATCTTTAACGAGCATACGGAGTTTGTCGCTTGATAGCGTTTGTGTCCCGGGCCTGGGGGGCTTATCCCCAAGTCGGGGCATGGCATCCTAAGAGTTCCGCTTTGGGAAGGGAGCCAGCTTAAGTACTAGCCATCTTTGCTTAGGGGGTCGCCTAGCAGAGTTTCTTGTGTACGGTTATGTCATGAGACGGGGAATGGAATAGCTGTTGTCGCTAGGTCTGATCAGTCTAGGACTTGGATGTTTTCCTACCTTGTGGTATAGCCTCGAGTTAAGATGGACTATTGACGGTTCTAAGAACTTATGCCTGTTTCTAGACGGATTGGTCTTTCATGTTTGTATGATTCTATGAGTTCTAGAAGGTGAGATGCAAGCCGGCTAGGATTGATAGAGTTTGGATTCCCGATTGTTAACTGATTCACATGATTACGTGTTGATTAGGGTTTGAGTGTATCATGGCCATGTTACAGGGTAACCTCTGAGCTAGCATACCAGCTTCCCTACCTCTTGTTATATTTTCTTATCGGTTTCACATGATAGCTTTCATATGATAGGTTATATGTTAGTTAATTGTTTCATAACATGAAAAGCATATCATATATGTTTAAGTTTTGTATTTTCCATATACATTGCTTTTATGTTATTCATGTTTCATTAAACTCGACATTTCGTGGCTGTGAGAACTCGGAGTTACTCCCCACTGACTGTGGCTTCCGTGTTTATATTTAATGCGGTCGAACAGGTGGTGAATGCATATTTGGGGTACATTGACGAGCTAGCGATCGAAGTATTTACCTTGGACCTATATTCGGTTCTTAGATTGTATATTATTATACACTCGTTTTATTTCCGTATTTATACGGGAGATATGTCTCCCGTCTTGTATAATTCTTATGTATAATATAAATTTTCTTTGGTAATGAACCTTTTTATTTATGACACCCTTCGTTATGTATTTAAATTATTTTTTTTCTTTCCGCAAATTTGAGGGTGTCACATGAGAGCCGTGAGAGTATTTCACTAACCGCGAGTGTTCTTTAGTTTCGTTAGTATAAAATCGACGATTAAACTAAGAGGTAAACGATCCTACTACTATTAAAACCCAAACATTTCCTCCCTCCTCCTTCACCCACGTCATCACCTCAGCCTATTTACTTTTACAAATAGTGGTGGGGCCAGTTGGAAATTTTAATTGTATACTTCACAAGTTGACAGATTTAATTTATTTATACATAACAAAAATTTAGACAAAAGTTGACGTAAAATAAATAATTTTCATTAATTAAAGTAAATATTCAAGATCTGAAGCTAATGCAAAAAATATGTGAAATACAAATTTGGAACAAAATTATTTTTCAAACAGGCGAAACGAATTAAAACACAAAATATATAATGCAAGATTAATTTTTGAAACAAAAAATAATGGAATACCTTACTAATAAATCAGTCACTAGATTTACATACTTCAATGAGTAAACACGCACATAAATTAGGTTCATAATATGTTAAAATTGCATAAAATGAAAAATTGAAAATTAAAAAGATTGATAAAATTATCAGAAATGGAAAAATGGTAAAACAAAACTAAATGAAAAAAAAAGATGTTGATGCAACATATGTGTATGGACAATATCAGTTGAAAAAGTCCGATATCGTCAAAGAACATTAAGCACAAACCCGCAAATGATTTTATGATAGAAACCTTTGAAGATTAGAAGAACAATAGAAGAACAAGCTTTCTGATGAGAGATAGACCAAATATGAAGGTAGGATTGAGGGGAAAATATAGGAAAGAATGAATGATTAGGGGAAAATATAGCAATTTAGTGTTATGGACCGAACTATCCAGTAAAGGATTCACGCTATTTATTATCTAACACTGATAATATTCGTACTAAGTTTAAAACAGATCAAGTAGATACAAATTTACATAATAAATTACCTAAAATATGTTAATATTTTTGTCCCCATTGCCTCATTTGATAATATTTAACCGTTTTAAAATGTAAGACGGATAATCCGCCTTACAAAAAACTTATTAAAGTGTAAATATATAGTTTCATTTGGATGACTTATTTAGTCATGTTGACAAACTTACGCATACAAGTTATATGAGTTTCTTAGCCACCGTGTGGAGTTAAGTTGCCAAATGGATCGAGTCGAGCGGGAAACAACTTTAATCGTTTTATGTTCAAGTAAAATACGAGTCTTTTTATATCGCATTTGAAAAAGACAGGTTCGCATAAGTCTGCTTTAAACGAAATTCCGTTTGGGTTTCTAAATTCTAAGTAGACTAACGCCTTTTCTACATATATTTATTTTTTAAAATTTTAATTATAAACATACTCCGTCACATTTATACAGTTCAATACATGATATTAGTCTGCTTTAAGTTTTAATTCCGTTTGGAGTATAATTTTTCTATTTATACAGTTCAATACATGATATTAGTAGAATAAACATGTTAATTATAAATATTTAGTAGATCCGTCACATTTAATATATATAATATATAATTTATTTTCAATGACTTTCGCTTATAAAAGGCAAAAATGATTAAAATTTTAAAAAGCTTGACTTGAATTAAGGGTAAGGCAAGGAGGTAGAAATTTATAAGGTTAGGACATTATAGTTATACATCCCATATGAATCTTCAATTAATTTATAATTTAAAATATAATACATATGAATCTTCAATTAATTTATAATTTAAATTAATACATATAATACATATATTGGGTTATGTAGTAAGATTTTTGAGTCAGAACACTAAAAAAACACCGACGATTTTGTCTTATGAAAAACTTCTACGTATGTAACTGTGGACTATAACAAACATATTAGTATATTACCATGTATTATATTTATGTATTTTAGGTCCCTTCAACGGTAAAAAATGGTGTTGAGATTAGATAAAAAATAAGTCTTTAAGTTTTTTTTTAAGACTCAGATTTTAGATTCTTATATTTTTCTTATTATTACAACTATAAAAAAAAACAAAAACAAAAAACATATAAAGTAATATATGATCTACTTTTTCACTCATGATAATATTTTTCATAAGTCTCAAAATAAATTATTGGATGTCCAAGAACCAAGTTAAAACGTATGAATTTTTTTTATCTCTGGTCTTAAGATAAGATTTGCATTGGTGTTGAGCGAGATTAGATTCTAACTTACTATTATTAGATTTATTTACATGTCAATATTACGTATCAAAGATATATACATATTTACTACTCCGTTTGTAAATGTTGCATATGAGACAGTCATTTATTATTACATATTTACATATTGTAATTCTGAATTAAATGTCATTATAAAAGAAAGAAATTATTGTTCAAATTTAATCATATGCTTTTTTTATAGTTCTAATAAGAGTAAATTACAAATAACTCCCTTATATAATCAAGCTTTTTCAAATAACTCCATTTTATAAATTTTTATCCAAATAACTCCCTTTTAAAACATGTTTTTATACAGATCAATGCCTTTTTGTCCGGAATTAGACTTTTTTTTATAAAAACCGACTTATCCTTCCATAAAACATAATCCGACCGACACTTTCGTTTCATAGCCCCATATATATTCTAAACCTCTCTCAAAAGCTAATAAGTTAAGTTTATTGTTAATTCACTCGAATCATACACACTCAAGTTTCAACCTTATCAACTAGGTTCTTATTTTAATGGACTATTTCGTGATTAAGGAAGTAGATAAGAGTTCAATATCTTATGCAATTGAAAAATGAATTAAAAATTTGAGATTTTGGTCGAAAAATTCAAAATGTAAGTCTAATTTAGGGAAAGAGGTATTGATTTGTATAAAAACATGCTTTAAAAGGGAGTTATTTAGATAAAAAATTATAAAAGGGAATTTATTGAAAAATGTTGATTATATAAGGGAGTTATTTATTATTTACTCTAATAATAGTAACAATGTTTAAAAAACATACCCATGCAATTTTGCATGGGCTTAAAACTAGTTTGGTTTAAATCGGTACCATAGAAAAAGGAACTGACCTCCTAGTCCAAACCTTGAATCATATCAGTAGTCTATTGTCAAACGTGCTCTAGTTGCTTATAGTATGTCCTTAGGATCATATCTCAACCTTGGATCATAGTTTTTTGAAAGATTATAAGGTAGTTGTCAACAATTTAAAATAACTTTTATTAAGCTTGTTCAAGGTTAATTAATCTAACTTTAATTAAATTAAATTGAATTAATATAAATTAAGTCAAATTCTATATAAAATATATATAATCTAAAATGATCTATCGAGTTAATTTTTAATTAATTTTAGTTCAGTTATATTAGTCACAAATTCTCATTTTGTGGCGGATAAAATTCGTCACAAGCTTGTGACGTGAGACAAAATGATAAGTGTCAGAGACAAATGAGAGAACAAGAAGAAAATGGCTTTGAGTAATAACCGTCACAACTCACAAGCAAGACATACTGATATTAAATTGTAATTTGGCTAATTCAAATGTATTAAAAGTTTGAGTATTTTGTCAAACACTACCTATAATTTAGGTCACTTTGTGAGGAACTACCTTAAGTTTTATTTTTTGTTAAACACTACCTAAAGTTTAGATTTTTTTTGTTAAGCACTACCAAAGTCAATATTGATGCATGAAAATGTGAGAATAAACGATTTTAACTTGCCGATATCATAGTTTTGAGTTTATTTTTGCTAAAATATATGAACGCATAAACAAAGTTAGTAAGTTCCATTATATTTTACGCAAAATTACTTCAATTATGATCGGCCTTGATTATCCATCAATATCGACATCCTAATGGTATAAGCCTATATTTTTAAAGAAGACGTTAATCATTAATACACTTTAGCAAAATAAACATCAAGACTATGATAACGGCCCCCTAAAATCGCTTATTTGCACCTTTTCATGCGGGAATAGTAATTTTGGTAGTGTTTGACAAAGGAGGTCTAAAATTTAGGTAGTGTTTGACAAAAATTAAAACTTTAGATAGTTCCTCGCAAAGTGACCTAAATTGTAGGTAGTTTTTGACAAAATACCCTATTTTAGATGTTTAGAAATGCAATGAAATATCCAGTTTAGGTTAGTCTAGTTTATTTA
>JAIUZE010017497.1:0-20070 GCA_022085475.1 Heliosperma pusillum | reverse complement strand
GGCAGTAGACAACCCAAAAGGCATCACCAGCCATTCATAGAGCCCATGTTTAGTCTTGAAAGCTGTCTTCCATTCATCCCCTGCTCTTATCCTCACTTGGTGGTAGCCCTGCCTCAGATCAATCTTAGTGAACACTTGAGCCCCACGTAGCTCATCCAGAATATCATTAAGTCTAGGTATGGGAAACCTATACTTGATGGTAATGTTGTTGATGGCCCTACTATCAATGCACATACGCCAAGTCCCATCCTTCTTTGGCACAAGCAAGGCGGGTACAGCACAAGGACTGAGGGACTCTCTGACATAGCCCTTGTTGAGTAGTTCACCTACTTGAAGTTGGAGCTCTTGTGTAGCCTTAGGGTCACTCCTGTAGGCTGGCTTGTTGGGTAAGATAGCTCCAGGCCCTAGGTCAATGTGGTGCTCTATCCCTCTAAGTGGTGGCAGTCCACTAGGAAGCTCAGTAGGGAAGACATCACCATAACTTTCTAGGATAGATTTGACCTCTTTAGGGATATCAATGATACTCATCCCAGTCTCCTTGACTAGCAATATGTACACAGGTTGTAGCTCACTTAGCTCTTGTGCTATTTCTGATTCACTTATCAACATGACTTCTTTGGAAGCCTCACTCATGGGGTTTGGGTTTATCTTTAAAGCAGGTGGTAAAGGTGCTAGGGTGATCTTCTTCTTCCCATACTTGAAGGTGTAAGTGTTGTCTCTCCCATGGTGTATGGCATCTCTATCAAACTCCCATGGTCTCCCAAGCAGAAGGTGACATGCATCCATAGGTAGAACATCACAAAGACTCTCATCCACATACCCGTTACCAATTGAGAAAGGTATAACACATTGTTTATCCACCTTGATTTCAGCCCCTTTGTTTAGCCATCTGAGTTTGTAAGGTAGGGGGTGGTCTTTGGTGGGTAGAGCTAGCTTGTCTATCAGTGTTTTGGAGGCCACATTAGTGCAGCTTCCCCCATCAATACTGAGGTTACATACTCTACCCTTGATGGTACATCTGGTCCTAAAGATCTGGTGTCTTTGGTCCTCTTCCAAAGGTTGTGGTTGAGTATGCATTACCCTCCATGTTACCAAACTTAACCCTGCATCAGGCTCTATCAACTCCTCACTAGCCTCTACCTCAAGCTCTTCCATCTCTTCATCACAGACCAACACTTCATCATCTCCCCAATGGATTACTTCTAGGGTACTCAGAGCCCTTTTAGATGGACATTCTCTAGCAAAATGTCCATACCCTTGACATTGAAAGCACTTTTTGAGAGGTGTAGTCTTCCTTTGGCCTGCCTCAACAGCCTTGCCTTTATCAAGGTTGAAAGGAGTCTTAACAGGAACCACAGGTTCTCCTATCTTAACTCCTACAAAAGGTTTGAAGGTGGGGGTTCTGGAAGGTGTCTTAGAAGCACTGGCCGTTCCTTTTCCCAATTTTTCTACCCTTAAAGACAAGTTGACAGCTTCCTCAAAGGAGTATATGTTTTGTAGCCTGACTTTGCTAGCTATCCTTTCATCCAACCCCTCTAAGAACCTTGCTATCGTTTGTTCAGATTTCTCAACAACCTCACATTGCAAAGTGAGTTGTTCAAAGTCTCTTAGGTAGGACTCTAAAGGTCTTTGGTCTTGCTTTAGGTGAGTAAGCTTAATGAACATGTCTTGAGTGTAGTCCCTAGAGACAAACTTAGCTCTCGTTTTCTTTTTCAGTTTGAGCCATGACTTTACAGGTTCTTTCCCTTCTCTAACCCTCAAGGTTTTCATGTTTTCATACCAAAGTGAGGCATAGCCTTTTAGTTTCCTGATAGCAACCTTAAAAGCCTTTCTATCAGTGTATCCTTTAAACTCAAAGACTCTTTCTACAGACCTTAGCCAATCTAAGAAATCATCAGGGTTCAAGCTACCTAGAAAGTCCGGAATCTCTACCTTGATATCTTTGTCTTGGTGTCTGAGAAGATTGTGATCTGAGCCATCTGAATCTGACATTTCAAACTGATCTACAGGTTGTCTCCTCCTTACTCCACCTTATGGGAAAGGTGCTCCTCTTCCTCGACCTCTGCCTCCCCTTGTATCATTGTTCTGTTGGCCCTCAAGGAGTTCATTGACAGATCTATAGACCTCCATTACAGTTCTGACAAGATCTTGAACTGTGTTTTCAATACCTGTGATTCTCTCTTCACTCATGGTTGTATTTTGTGTTTTTAATGTAGTTAGGTAGATGAACTCACAAACCAAAGCTCTGATACCAATTTGCACTGAAACTATTCAGAAAGACAACTAAAACAAAGACAATTTGATTGAAGTTCAGACACTTTGCAATACTCTGTTTCTGTTTGGACTAATTGACAAAGAACTAAGATAGGACCTTAATCAAAGCACAAAGCCAATGATTGAGGGTTGAACTGTGATCCCAGCACACAGCTAAGGACCCTAGCTCACTTCCAAGCACAAAGCAAAGGAAGTTGTCTCAAGCACACAGCCAAGAGATGCAACAGAAACAAGGTTTCAGTTTTATGTTTTACTTCAAATCTGTCTTTCATTCATTCGGAAATGGCCTTATATAGGCAAGGAGATTACATCCTACTCGTTCAATACATCCTAGGGCCACAATTGGCTTGCAAAAGAAACAGAAATAACAGCTACATTGTTCAGAATTAAAGCAATAAAGTAGAAAAGCAGTCTAATGAGACAATCTGCCTTAATGGGGTTGTTTAGGTTGAAACTGGTGGAGGAGTGGACTTCCAGGCTTGAAGCTTGAGCTCAACTGAAGTTGGATGAATGCCAAAGGGTCTGCTAAAAGATCCTCGAGCTTGTTTGTTCAAAATAGGAAAGTTTGATAGTGACATTTAAACTACTGCAAAAGGCTGAATTCCTGGACAGTTTGTAGTTGTCCCTAAGCTAACTTTTTGTGTGTTTGTTTCTAGGGGGGGGAGTCCTGGGGAAAGTTGTAGAGGACCTTCCCAAGACATAGGTTTGAGGGTTGGTTAGGCTTGTTTGATTGTGTGGGGCCCCATGGACCTTGTTTAGAAAGGCTGTGATAGGCTGTTTTTGGCTGGGGGCTGTTGTTGTTGTGTTGGGTTTGTTGGGCTGTTGGCTGAGCTTTGTTGTGGCCTAGTCTTGGGAAGTGGATGGCTAGGCTTTGTTCTGGTTGTGGTGGTGTTGTCTTAGCAGGCTTGAAGTTGTTGTGGCTTGGACTGAATAGAACATTGTCATAGCTGGTCATGGTGTTGTCTGAATGTAGGTTGTTGTTTTGATGTTGAGTCTTGTCTTGAGTTTGTGTCTTGTCTTGAGCTCGTGTCATGGCTCGTGTCTTGGCTTGGTCACATACTCCCGTTGCAGTTATTGTCATTTAAAATTCACATGTTATTGTTTTAACAAATTGCTGATTCTACATTTTGGGCGTGCAGGTTCAGTTATTGGCCTCCGTGATACTGAAGATGAATTCTGGAGGCAAGCCTTCCGAAGAATAATTGAAGATGATGGAGGATGTCATTAAAAAGGGCGAGGTAGTGCAACAGATTTGCCAAGAGGCAGACACTACTACCTTGCCAATACATGAGGAGACGGCTGAGAAGATGGTTGAGGTACCTACTGCTGCCGAGGTTTTAATACCTCAAGCCGGTAAAGTAAATATGACTTCTTTTTTTTTTCTGCATTTGTTCTTTCTAGCAGCCATGCCTTTGATTGGTTTGTTTTATTAGGTAAATGAGTCGGAAAAGGGGACGCAACTTGAGGAGACGGGTGAGGTACCTAATGCTGCTGAGGTTTTGATACCTCAAGCCGATAAGGTAAATATGATTTTTTTTCTGCATTTGTTCTTTCTAGCAGCCATGCCTTTGATTGGTTTATTTTATTAGGTAAATGAGTCGGAAAAGGGGACGCAACTTGAGGAGACGGGTGAGGTACCTAATGCTGCTGAGGTTTTGATACCTCAAGCCGATAAGGTAAATACGACTTAACCATTTTGACCCTCTGCATTTGTTCTTTCCAGCAGCCATTGCATGCCTTTGATTGGTTAATTAATTTTATAAGGTAAATAACTCTGAAAAGGGGACGCAACTTGAGGAGCCGGCGGAGAAGACGGGTGACAATAAGGAGGTATGTAGAATATAAGAAGTTAGTATATGCTGTCAGTGCTAAATCTGGTCTGGACATGTTCAAGTATAATAGCCTACCCACCAACAATAAATACTTGTAACTAACTTTACATTATATACTCAATATAGATCATTTATGATATCTATTATATTTTTGTATTTAGTAAATAATGTGTATTCTTCAGGCCACAAAAAGGCGGGTAGTTGTTCGTCTCGCCGACCCTTCATTCAAAGAGAATGTGATTGTTGCTCGGGGTTTCGTATACCCAAAGCCCAAGGACTCAGCGGAAACCATCTTGGCTCATGGCGTACGACTCTTGCCGAAGCATGCAAAAGTGGGGATAGTGGGAGTCGTGAAGGGCTATGGAACCCGTAAACTGCCCGTCCCAGTCCGCGACGACATAGTAAGACTGGCAGATGCGGTTAAATGTTTTGTCCAATGGCCTCAAAGCCACATTTACTTGGCTCGTGATTGTAAAATTCAACAGAATGTAGACGGGGTTAGAAAAATACATCTAATTTAACCCGCCTTTTGTCTTTGTTCATCACCTTCATAAATAGTGAAATTTATCTGTTTTATTTTTGTTTTGTAGGTAACAAAAAACATGGATAAGTCTAACTCGATAGACAATAATCTTTCTACTACCTCGTCAAAACAACAACTTGATGAGGTATTTAATCACCTCTCTTTATATTTTAAGTTCTACTATCGCCTCATCATTGAAAGAGCAACTTAATTTAGTTAGCCACATGTAGGTTGTGAAAGGTAGCACACCGCATCAGTTCCCCAAGCTGAAAGAGGTCAGGAGTCTATCCGGTACTAAATATCATGGGAACGTTTACATGGAAAAAGTACGAACGGTGGCGATGCTGGATCTTTATAAGGAGGCTGAGAGACGCATAGCAAGCGAGCAATTAATAGTTATTCCGCTCGAGAATGATATTGTAGGGGTAGAACGCCAAGCAATGCTGGATTGGGAAATGCTAGCCGTTTGGGCTGGCCTTGACGAGATTGATGTCCAACACCTATATGTTTGGATGAAGTAAGTTTCTTAATAAATTAAATCATGCAGTATTCTAATATTCTGACTAAGTAATATATAGTGTTTTTAATATCGGAATTAAAACCGGCATGTAGGTACTTGAACTCGGTTGTGATCCCCGCCGAGACCAATAATCCACTTCCTCAATACGGATTCATGTGCCCAAATGTTTTATCTATGCATATCGAGATGTTTTCGTATGAAGAACGTGTAAATTATATTGCTGGGGAATTGGCGAAAAACAATAAGCTCATTTTTGCCCCTTATAATGAAGCCGGGTACTATATAATTAATATTACGATTCCAAATACAATTGCATTTTTATATGTTTGGTTATGATGCATGTTGTGCTTGTTAATAGTGATGTGTCTCTCGATCTCTAGGAGACATTGGGTGCTAGCAGCGATCAATCCGACCACGAAGAAAGTATTTTGGTTGGACTCTTTGCATAGACAACCATCCGAGACCTTTAAGATGTTGATTATTAAGTAAGTTTATAATACTGATGATGATTTGGCACATATAATATTAAGTTAGTAGTTTATTATTATTAAGTAAGTTTATGTGACTTTCGGCCTCTTTCCTTTTTTAAAGGGCCTTTGAGAAGAAAAGAGCAACCGGCGATCAACCGACAGAATATTCTGATGATGGCCCTACTTTTATTACGATAACAGGGGTACGTACGCGCAAATATAATACCTTAATAATTAAGTGCATTAAACTAATTACGCATATACATCTGTCTTTTTTAATTACGCATTAAACTAATTGGTACTTGCCTTCTCGTCTCTTCGTTTATTATGTAATAATAGGTCCCTAAACAGCCGGATAGCATCCAATGTGGATACTACGTTTGTCGTTTCATGTTGGAGATTATTAGGCGAAGATATATCAGCATTCCAGAAAGAGTTAGTAGTTTAATGTAGCTATTATTTACTTTTTTTTATTAGAGCTGATATCTTTTCTGCTATATATATATGATCGATGTTGCTAATTATGTATGATATGCCTATACTGTTGTTACCCTACTGATCGATGTCTTTTATTTGTTTTATCCGCAGTATTTAATCAACACGCTACATGTCCCTGAGTACACTAAGCACAATATAGACGAGGTAAGGGACTTGTTGGGCAAATACGTCCTTGAACAAACAAAGAATAAATGAAACTTAGATTATTTTGGAAGCAGATAGGGAACTTTAATTTGTAGAAGTCATTAATTAGAGCAAGTTGTAAGTATGAATTGCTCTGAAAGAGAACATTTTGGTTGTATATATCATTTTGCTGCTGCTGTACATGAATTGCCATGTACATGAATTGCCCTGTACATGAATTGCTCTGATATATATATAGATATATCATTTTGCTGCTTCTGAAATTGGTTTATGATGCGTGCTGCTGCTACTGCTGCTAATTTATGCAGGATTTTCAGTGGTGGCAGGGGAACAAATTACAATTTTTTCAAAAACAATAATAAAAATAATAACAACGGTTTTTCAAAATTCATTAAAAGCGTTGTAACATATTTCCCACCAAAACTTATCATACCTTTAACAACGGTTTATTCTAGAATACCGGTTGTTATTAAAACTTTCCACAACGGCTTATTTATTATACTCCGTTGTAATTAACTATATTCACAACGGGTTTAAAAAAAATAGCGTTGTTATAATATTTCCCACCAAAACTAATCATACCTTTAACAACGGTTTAATTTAATAGAACCGTTCTCGTATCTTTCCCACCATAATTATTCACACGTTTTAACAACAGTTATCTAGTAATAACAACGACTTCTTACCGTTGTTAAAACTATTCACAACGGTATTTTTATTAAATCGGAACCGTTGTTAAAACCTTTAACAACGGAGGCTTTAACAACGTCCGCTTTTTAATATTACAACGGTTTTTAACCGTTGTCATTTCCTGTTTTTGTAGTAGTGTTGACACGACCAAAGGAAGAAACAAACTAGATGGTTCTATTGGTATCGATTCTTCTTTTAATTCATTATAACTAGCAAATCATTGCAATATTTCAATTTTATTTATTATATCTACAAAATGATAATCTTACACTAATAGATTAATTCTAAATGATTAAATAAATTAAGAGGAAAATGATAAAAAAAATTAAACTAAAAATAAAAGTACTAAAATGTTTAAGGTGATTATATTTGTGACACCCTCAAATTTGCGGAAAGAAAAAAAATAATTTAAATACATAAAAGAAATATAATAATACATAACGAAGGTGTCATAAAATAAAAAGGGTCATTACAAAACGGAAATAATATTCTACAAAAGAAATATACAAGACGGGAGACATATCTCCCGTATAAATACAGAAATGAAAAGAGTATATCATAATATACAATCTAAGAACCGAATATAGGTCCAAGGTAAATACTTCGCTCGCTAGCTCGTCAATGTATCCCAAGTATGCATTCACCACCTGTTCGACCGCATTAAATATAAACACGGAAGCCACAGTCAATGGGGAGTAACTCCGAGTTCTCCCAGCCACGAAATGTCAAGTTTAATTAAACATGAATAACATAAAAGCAATGTATATGACAAATACAAAACTTAAACATATATGATATGCTTTTCATGTTATGAAACAATTAACTAACATATAACCTATCATATGAAAGCTATCATGTGAAACCGATAATAAACTATAACTCGAGGTAGGGAAGCTGGTATGCTAGCTCAGAGGTTCCTCTCAGAAACATGGCCGTGATACACTAAAACCCTAATCAACACGTAATCATGTGAATCAGTTAACAATCGGTAATCCAAACTCTATCAATCTTAGCCGGCTTGCATCTCACCTTCTAAAATTCATAGAATCATACAAACATGAAAGACTTGATACTTCTAGAAACAGGCATAAGGTCTTAGCACGGCCGATAGTCGACTTCTGTAACTCGAGGCTATACCACAAGGTAGGAAAACATCCTAGTCCTAGACTGATCAGACCTAGCGACAACAGCTATTCCGTTCCCCGTCCCCTGACATAACCGTCTATGAGAAACTCTACTAGGCGACCCCCTAAGCAGAGATGGCTAGTACTTAAGCTGGCTCCATTCCCAAAATGAAATAGGTAGCCATGCCCCAACTTGGATATAAACCCCCCAAGCCGAGACACAAAAGCTATCAAGCGGCAAACTCCGTATGCTCGTTAAAGATAGTATGGCCTATCAATGTCATGGTCCAAGATACTAATTTAGAATTAGAATGGTCAAGACGCCATATACTCATAATTCTCTATGGGTACTTAGTCAACACAACATATATCATACAATTACACCGTCACGGAAACAACTTCCTATCATGTGACTAATTGCATATAAATCATATTCAAATATCATATCGCCTCATATCTACTAAGGCTAATTCATTAATTAAATACAACCTTAATTGAAGACAAATCCCCGACCCGAGTCCCGCGACGGGTCATCAGTCAAAACGGGGCTGACTAGATCTTAGTTTGACCAAACCCGTTTGATCAAACCGGCTAGAAACAGAGTCTTTACCACATAGACTAAGACATAAAAGTCAACATATTCATTACATGTTATTTTATTAAAACTTCTAACATGTGAATTATTAAATCTTACGTAAACCCCCGCTTGACTTAAAGGATATCAATTAAACTACGATCTCGTATTATAATTTCTAACATGTGAGAAATAATAATTTTATGAAAACCTTTTTAATTAAATATTTTACTTATTAATATTTCCCACTTGCTAAATATTACCAAACACGATAAAAAATGACGATAACTCAAAAACCGTCACAAGTCCCAAAGTGGGACCCACGGGCTGATTTTTGGCCGAGACACACATGGGCCTGGACTGGGCCCCACTGCTGGTTTGGGCCTGTTTTGGCCTTTTTAACGATTTTACTAAAAACCGTTTCTAATTATTTCCCGCATGCTTTAACATAATTAAACCCGTCAAAACAACAACATAACAATCAAACATCGACACAACCCAAAGACCAAAACCCGGACCCACCATGGACCAACCCAGACCGGGTCTGAACCGGCCTGGACCGGCTGGTTTGGTCCGGTTCACAGCCCTTCTCCACGGCCCATTCACACGGTTCAACAACCACAAATTCCAACTTAATTCCAACATGTTTTTAATTAACAACATCCATTTTTAAACATCCAATTCAACCATCAATCATACAAAAATCATGATTATGAAGAAATCATAAAAATATGTCAAGAACACTAATATGTTTATAAATTCATACAACATAATAAAATTAACAACTTATCATGTTACTAATTAAAAATAATAAATAACCATAACATGAACAAAACTAAAGATGAACCAAAAACTAAAGAAAACAAAAGCTATGTGACATTATTTCGTCGAGTAAATCGGAATTGTTACCTTAGCTAGCAAAACCAATTAGCACCAAAATAATAAGAAGTATAAACCAAGAAACCCGTCTACTAATCTTCACCCAAAATATACGAGTCTCCAAACTAGTCTTCAAAATCTTCCCCTATAAGAAATGACAAGAAAAACATTATTAGAACTTAAACTTGATTTTCCATAATTAAATGTTGAAAACGATTTTGACGGAATTGAAAATAAACCGTACTTGAAGATGGAGAGCGAAGAGGAGATTCTAGAAATATAATTTAGGACGGATTTAATTAAGAAATGAAGGTTTTATAATGATTTTGCTCAAGAACGACGAAGAACGGATGAAGAACACGAAGAACGCTCAAGAACGATTAAAGAAAGTGATAATTTGATCTTAATTTGATTTATTGTAAAATGAAAAGTTGTTGGTGAGTAATGTGGTGAGGTTGGGCCGTGTACATATAGATGAATTTGGAAGTCGGGTTTTGAAATTGTTGTTACGGAATTGACTCGCGATTAATAATTATTTTACGGTAATTGATTAAATATAATTAGCGATTAAGTTAATTATACCAAATATCTAGATATTATGATATTGTAATCAAAAGTAATGAAAATATCAAGGCCTAAGAGAGGACCAAAGGAGCCGTGTGGTATGGTGAGGAATCGGTCTGATTTTGAGCGATTTGCGTAATCTTCGTTGACGGATCGATAAAGTTACTAAATATCTAGATATTATGATTAGTTTAATCAAAACAATTAGAATATCTAATTGTGAGTGGAAAACGATGACATGGGCGTTTGACTCATGCCAAAGTCGAGTTTCGATTTTGTTTCGGGATTTGCGATGACTCGGGAATAGTTAAATGACATTCGGTTAAAACCGTAAAAGTTATTCTTTAAATTCCGAATAAATTCAAAATAATTATATTAAATTATGATAAATCTTAATAAATCTAAATAAAAATAAATCAAAAATATTATTTTTTTAAATAAAATTTCGGTCTTCAAACTTATAAGGCGAGTCGGGAAAAAAGTCAACGGAAGTCAAAGTCGACTTAAAAGTCGAGAAAAGTCAAAGATGACTTAAAAGTCAAGAAAAGTTTATGACGACTTAAAAGTCAAGAAAAGTCAATGACGACTTTAAAAAGTCAAGAAAAAGTCAAAGACGACTTAAAAAGTCATGAAAAGTCAAAGATGACTAAAAACGGGATTTTCATAAAATCTCTCAGAAATTCCAAATACGAACTCGGAATTTCAAAATACGACTCGAAACAATAAATTCTATTTTAAAAACTTAAGTCTGCTGAAAAGTGTTAGTAAATATTTTTACTAGAAAAATTGGGTACTTTTCGGGTTGTTACAACCACCCTTTTGACAGAAGAAACAAATGTAAGGTCGGTTGACACAAGACATACCGGGATGGTATGGTTGTTTACAACGGTTACATTGACGACCTTGAGCTGCATACGGCCTATGAGCCACATTTGAAGTAGCTCTAGGAATAAAAGGAGCAGGATTCCTTGTATTGGCATTGGAAGAAGGATTAAACCTCCTCTTGTTAGCATAGGAATTCGAGGAAGACGGGATAAACGGCCTCTTCCCAAAAGCATTCGGCCTAGGAGCATAAGAAGGAGAGGGATTATTCATTAAAGCTTCATCCCTTATAGCCTTCATTGAATTCTCGGCCCACAAAGCATCATCGTAAAGATCTCCAAAGGACGCGGTACCCCTTCTCACTTTACTTTGAAGAACGGCATTCAACTTGTTACGATAATAGAAAGCACGGTCTTCATCATCACGAATAAGCCTTGGCGCGAAATGAGCGAGCTTATTAAACTCCGTCGTAAAATCTTGAGCCGATAGGTTGCCTTGCTTAAAATCTATGAACTCCTTGAGCCTTTGTTGTTTAAGCTCTTTGGGATAAAACCTACCCTCCACAAGAGCCTTAAAGCAAGCCCAGTTGAAGTCCTCTTCAAGAGTTGCGGTGGCACTTGTAATAGCCCACCAGTTGTCGGCTTCCCGCACTAGAAAGTGCTTTGCAATCCTCACTTTATCCTCTTCCCGGACTTGGTAAAGATCAAACTGCTTTTCCATCTCACGGAACCAGTCGGATAGCTTCGTAGGATCAGGCTCTCCACCATAAGGCACGATCTTACTCCTTGCAATTTGACCCGCCACCCAAGCATAGCCACCTTGATGGTTGTCCTCCCTTCTAGGGGGAACTTGGTTGGCATTAGCTAAAGCGGCATCCTGCTGATTTTTCAGCACTTGAGCAAGAGCCTCCATCATGACATTCTCAGCTAAACGCGGTCTAACCATCTTCATAAGAAACAAAAACAAATTAAGTTACTCCTATCAATTAGCATAAACAAATAGACTACCAAGTAAAGTCCTTAACTTCTACCCAACTCTCTCATTTATTATTTCAAGGTCAAGTAGTTTAAGTTAGGGTTCACGTGTGTGCGTCGGGAGCGATCAAAGCTCTGATACCAACTGTGACAACCCTCGCGAATGCGGAAATATAAAACATACAAGCATGTGAATAATATGCGGAAATACGGTATTTTAAAAACTTTTAAACATGCAAGATATATATAACACGAGGTGTGTCAAAATGTTACAAACTAAGTACGGAATATACAACAAAGAGACGGGGTCTCTTAAAATGTTAGCAAAGAACAAGTGTTTAACCAAAACTAGCTACTATCGTCTAGAGGTGAACTTCCAGGGACAACGCCCGCTAGCTCACACCCGAACCCCAAAATATCGTATCCAAAAAGTCATCCATAGCAAGCAACCTGTTCATCCATGAAAAACATGAATGCCACAGTCAGTGGGGAGTAACTCCGGGTTCTCCCAGCCATATCACATCAAACGTACATATAAGAAAATACGAAAGTAAAGTCATGCATATATAGATATCCATGTGAGTTACGATAAAAATAGATAGGCAATACGAGATATAATGATAAGATCATGTGGAAATCAAATCCGTAACCATCATATTATTCAACGACTTGGGAAAGACACTCTTAGGCAATCGAATACGCTCACTAGGGCTTGCATCTAACCGTTAGCGGTATAAGATTGATAAGATTGAGACTCGACAGACAAACCAGTCAAGTCATGCGATGATCACATTAAATCCAACATATTATCATCCATTCACGAAACAGACCAGACGGTGCCCAATCATGCAATGACCATGAAACAAGATACATGAAAACTCACGCATTCAAGAACGACACAAGACGACAAACTCTCACGTAAATGAAACGCACTAGCATCGTGTACATGGCAAGTATGATTAAAATGCATTCCACGGGACAATTTCCCTGAAATCATACGCGATGCTTACATTTCGCCTATGTAGACACATTCATCCTGGTAGGAACGATAAGGTCCTATTAAACAGGGCCCAGGATCTCGGAATCACATTTTCCGAGTCGATATGCGATCACGTTTCGCACCCAAGACTCGGTCTTACAAAGAAAACGCCGAGTACCCACATTCTCGGTAGATCAGTTCACGAAAAGAGCGGAAAACGAGCTCAAGCCTCATAACATGCGGTACGCTACATGCAAATAACACCACCTCGCAAGTACACAACATTTGAAGGCCGGGTCGATCAACGCATAGCGTTCAACTCCCAACAACGTCGTCGTATGCCCACTACACATGCATTTAAGCAGTAGGATACCTCTCCGTTCCGACATTCCAGCCTTACGAACGGAAAGGTAGCCAAGGGAATGAGAATACAAAGCACAAGACAAAATAGTGCTCAAACCGACTCATTTGTAAAAACCGACTCAAAGTGGGAACATATCGAAAACCGTCACAAAACATGTGATACAAGCGAATGAAATATCATATATCCAAAACATGGATATTATAAGTCACTACGTAAAATTATACGGTAAACGGATCATGCGAACTATTATAAATTACGAGTTTTATAAGTTAAAGAAAAACAACACAGCCGTGTTCCAGGCCGGGCAGGGGACCGGTGGCCGGTGGGCCGGCTCAGAACACAAGGCAAAACCCAAAAACAGAGAAAAGAGGTCTGGGCCGGTCGGTAGACCGGCGGCCGGTCGACCGGCACAGAACATCACACCAAAACTCAAAACTTCACTACTGATGTGTTCCAGGCCGGTGGGTTGACCGGTGGCCGGTGGGCCGGCCTGGAGCACCTCTTCATGCAAAAACCAAGTTTCCAAATGAGTTACTGGAGTGTTCTCAGCCGGTGGTCAGACCGGCGGCCGGTCGACCGGCTGGGAACACCCCTTCATCCGTGAGCTTCCAAAGCTTAACCAATTCAATCCAAAACTTATATATACTTCTAATAATCATCAACAATCAATATATATCATCAATATTCATCATATAACATCATTTACTAATCATAGCATGAATCCTAATCTTCCTAATCGTATTCTAATACGATTTTCTAGCATATAAACATGTAAAACACGTAAGTGATACCGAGTAACCCTTCACCGTTACCTTTTATGCGTCTCTACTAATCGTCAAGCTCCTCTTCTATAAGGAAATAGTCTTTGTCGGGATCTTGGAGGTCGCCACCTACAAATAGATCGTAAAAAGATGAATAAAGTTCATCTTGAGAAAGACGGAAACCTTGAAAAGCGAGAAAGACGATGATTTTAATATCAATACGGATAGAGGAAGGTTAGGGAAGAATAATAAGACGAACTTACGGGAATTCTATCAAGTAATGAAGAAGTTACGATGATTCAAAGATCGATATTCAAAGAGGGAAATAATTGGGTTTTCTTAGAGAGGAAGAAAGCTTGGTTTGATTTTGTGTTGAATGAATATTAGGTTAAGGAGGGAGTGTGATGTGTAGGAAAAAGTCAAAGACGGTTTCAAAGTCAAGAAAGTCAAACCCGACTCAAAAGTCAAGAAAAGTCAAACTCGACTTAAGACGGGATTTTCATGGAATTCCCCGGAAATTCCAAATACGAACTCGGAAATTCTAAATTCGACTCGGAACTTAAAATTATAAATTAAAACTTAAAATTACTGAAAAGCTTTCGTAAAATATTTCCACTAGAAAAATAGGGTACATTTCCGGGTGTTACAAGTATCGAATATAATATGCAACTAAGCATTTGACTTGGTGCTTTTTTGGTCGGATAAAATATTCGCTATCATTGTCGACTTCATTTTGCCTTCATTTCTCGGCATCCA
Source organism: Heliosperma pusillum (assembly GCA_022085475.1). Lineage (NCBI taxonomy): Eukaryota > Viridiplantae > Streptophyta > Magnoliopsida > Caryophyllales > Caryophyllaceae > Heliosperma > Heliosperma pusillum. Next base: position 5,322 of record JAIUZE010017497.1, on the reverse strand, counting down.
TCCAATCCTTATAGCACACTAACATTTTAAGTGTATCGGATCTTAAACGAGTTCGTTTATCATCCAATACTCTATTTGTCCCACTAAAACAACTTTCGGAGGCGACGAAAGTCACTTGAATGCTTAAGAAGTCCCTTGCTATTGCCGACATCACCAGAAGCGATCTTCTTTGATTTCGCCACCATGGCAAAAGATCGAGGTTGTTGAAATCCTCTTCTGAAATACATCGCAAGTAATCGTAGCTAATATACATTTGATACTCGACCAAGTTGGATGTTGGGGTAGCTTGTTGTCGATTCGGTTGTAATGAACTCATCAATAAGAGCGTTCAAGCTTCCTCCTCGAAAACCACCACCGCTACTATTATCTGCACTAGAACGGGAAGAAATACGAGTGAAGTTACCAAAAACAGACTCATAATGGTTTTATACAGTAAAAAAAGCACTTCTAACATTTTCTTTATATACATCTTCGTTAAACGGTAAACCTAATAGATACTTATAAGCACCAACTAAATGTATTGTTTCATCAAATTTCCACCTCGGGTTTAAAGACATAGAAAAAATAAAACATAAGGAATGTCAGAGAAATACTTGCACCACTTTTCCTCCATTTTTGGAAGAAACAAATTAAACAAAGGATTACTACTATAATTTTTAAAAATTTGTGCAATAGGAATAATATTACCAATAAAATAAGGAGTGGTAGTTTTATATACATGCGAGAAAGAGAGAGTTGCATTGTTAAAAGCACCTAATAAATCAAAATACATTGTTATTTTTTGTCAATCCTCTTCAAATAACATGTTATCGGGAAAGGCACGGTTCCAAAAAACAGTAAGAGGTTCTTTATAAGGTATTATAGTACTCAACATAATGTACATAGAATTCCACCTAGTATTATTTTCCTCGGAAATTTTTTGGTATTCATATCCATTTGATTTACAAAAATCACGCCATTGTTGAAGTCTCCACCTTGTCGAATAAAAATGCATAACAATATTTTTAAATTTCTCATGATAAATTTTAATGCCTTTAAGTCCATCTTTAACACATAAGTTTAAAACATGAGAAACACATCTAACATGCAAAAAATCCATATAAAGGAACTTCATTTAAACTAGTTTTTAACATATTAGCAACGAAAGTCTTGGTAGATGCATTACCAAATGTACATGTTAAAATTTTAGATGCAAGTCCATAATCATTAATACCGTTCATTATTATTGCATGATAATTAGCGGCGTTATGTTGGTGTTCTAATTTAGCAAATTCAATAACCCGCTTTTGTAAAGACCAGTCTTCATCAAACCAATGAGCGGTAATGCAAATATATGAATGGTCGACGCCAGAATCCCAACCATCAGCAGTTATACTAAATTTACTTTTGCATTTTTCAAATTCAGAAATAAGGTGTTTTTGTGCCGTATAAAATTATACCATACCATTATTTTTAACAACCCTCCTACGATTCTTTGTGGAAAGGTTGATTTTTTCTAACATAATCATTAAAAGCAGGGTGTTCAGCAAGTGCAAATGGGTTTTCCGTTTGAATTATAATTCTAGTCAAACGTTTGACACATTCATCATAATTATAAGTGTGTGATTGATAATCGGGTTTAGTCACGAATTGGTCCATTGAACGTTTCCTTTGATCATGGCGTCTTTTACATTTCCTAGAGTGTCGAAGTAAGTGACCGGTACCATTTTTACTATCGCAACTAAATATCGTATCACAATGTCTACATTTAGCGACTGGGTTTTTATTATCGGCACATTTGACAAAATGTGGCCACGCTGGACTAGCCCTATGTTTTTGTTCTATTTCAAGCATTTGTTCATCATTCATCCATGTTAATACGGCTTGTTCGGTCGCTTGGGGTTGAACTTCTATATGGAGTGGCACTGACTCAGTAGATGACCCATCACCGGATAAGGTGTGTTGTGTTTGTGGTCTAAAACCCTCGGGAATAAAAGTTGGTCGAATAGGCATAAACGGAAGTGTAGTCGGTGTCGGTCCAGAAAAAGGTAGATTTTCAAATATAGTATTATTATATAAATTAGTTAGGGTCATTATGCAGGGTTCGGTCGATTGGCCTATACCAAAAGTTGGTTGGCCGGTCCATTGCATGTTTTCTAACTGTGACGGGGTGAAGCCCATCCATTTGTTCATGTTAAATTGTGCGGGAGTCAAGATTTGTGGTTCAGGGTTTCTTGTTGGTGATTCCGACTCACTAATTATATGACGAGACCTCTTAGATGTGTTTTGTGAGTTTTGTGAATCCATAATTACGATTTATTTTTTAAAAGACAGTTTTTAAAATGTACTACAATTAATTAACGAAATTAATACAAACAAGTATAAAAACAATATAATAAAAAGCCGAGTTAGAAAATGAAAACAAAACTTCCGGAATTTGGAATTTGGAACTCAGAACTAGGGATGAACAATTGAAGACTTGCTTGAATCCGATTTAACAACTTGATTAATATAAACCCGAATCTACGAAGCCCAAATAACTAATTTACTAGTTATATTGTACTTCCTCCATTCTCTTATGATGTTCCCATTTTATTAAAATATACCTCACATTTATTCACAAAATGGGTACATCATATGAGAATGGAGGAAGTATAAAACTTCTATATTTATGAATTCTAATAATAAGAAAATAATATAATTATTATTAAGATTGTAAGCTTGCAAGATTGTAAGCTTGCAAGATTGTAAGATTATAAGATAAGTAAATTAGTAGAAGAAGCTGGATTGAATTGTGAAGAAATGAATTGAATTGAAGTGGTATTTATTGGGAAAGAAATTATATAAAAGAAAATTGTAACAACTCTATTTTCACAGCTAAATGTCTAAATTTCCAAACATACAACATACTCTCCTTCCCCATAAATTATAACGTCTCAATTTCCCCAACAAATCTATTTCACCAGGTCGTGCCAGGCCAGGCCCGCCGTGCAGTGCCACCGTGCCGGGCCGCCCGTGCCTATCTCAGGCCGTGCCACCCCGTGCCCGTGCCGAGCCGTGCATTGGCACGGGAATTTCCCCAAATGTTGCGTCGTGATCCGCCTTCCTGCCCGCTGTGCCGGCCCGGACTGTGACATGGGCTCGTGCACATGCCGTGTCGGGCCGGACTCGTGCCGCCTGTCGTGCTTTTGGCCCGTGTGCCAACTCTAGTCATGACCACTATAAACATCGCTTACTCTTTATAGAGGGTTAAGGTCTGGTAGCTGTATTTATAGAGTCTTAGTTACTACTTATAAAGTCTATCTTAGAAAGTCAATGTGAGCTAAATCCCAGGCTACTGATGTTTTACCAAAAACCGTAAGGTCTTTTAAAACGTGAGAAAAAGCATTCTAAACCTATTTTGTGTAATTAATTTTTCGACATCTAGTAGATATATTATTTACTTTGTTTTGAAAATTAAAAGAATAGTTTGACCTCGATTTTACTTCCCTTATTTCATGAAGATTCTTCCCGTTAAAGTCTTTCGTTAAACTAAGAATTCTACTTGCTTTATTTGCTTTGATATCAAAGAAAGTGTGTTTTAGTATATTATTATTTCCTTAAAACTAATCTAAGATTTTGGTTGGTTTGATATATTTAGGAAATTTAATATTTATCTTAAATTTACCTTGAGATATTTAATTAATATCCATTACTTGGGAATTAAGGTAAAAGGCGCGAGTAGTTAGGGTTTCCTAATCCTAGTGCAACGATTGGTTCGTGTTTTCAATATACCCAACTAGAGTTTTATTTTTACCCATCTTTTCATTGAATTTTACATTTTCTTCGAAAGAAATATGTTTTATTTATTTTTATGTCGTGGTTCGTAATTATTTTGGATATTCTACGGTATACCCCTAAGTTTTTCGATTTTCTTTGTTGCACCCCTTTCTTTCTTATCATCAAAGTTGTACCCCTAAACTTCTGACTTATTTCTCCATGATGACCTCTTTCTACTTTGCATTAACTTTATCGCTTATTAAACAATAGTACTTCGACTTTGTTCCGACTTATTAATGGTCTATCACCATGCTCAATAAGATAACATCACAAATAGCCTTTTAATTAGCACAAACTACTATAAAAAACCTTCGTTTTGAAACATGAAACGATAATGGAAATGTTATGAATTGTTAGTTAGATTCGTATGCTATTTGGTGGGGTAATGGTTAATTCGGCGAATTGACAAGTAACTGAGTAGGTTGTCGAGTAATTGGAACGAGAAAGAGACGGTTTAATTGATCAACTAAGAAACTAACTAAGAAAAGACAATGAATAAGGTCATTGTATAGACTAATGAATAGAATTCAGAGGTACATCGGAGAAGTTCAAAAATGTAGAGGTACACTATAGAAACCAAAAAAACTCAAGGCTTAACCATAGAATTTCCCAAATTATTTTTGTGAAAGGAAGTCACTCGTGCTATGACCCTTAATCGGTTTCTATATTTTATTAGATAGTACTAATGTTGTTAGAAACTAGATTCTACTTTGAATCGACGGGGAGGGTAGGATCGAATCGGTAGAATCGGATCGTAGAATCGTAAGATCCTACAAACTTACTAAATATAGTTTTATTTATTTATAAGAACATATAATTAAAGATCAAAAGACGTATTTATTAATATTTATCCATAAAATATTGAAGATTAATTATTTTAGTACCATTTTATGAACATGTTTCTACACCGTAAATGAAATTTTGGTTTTACGATGTTATTTACAATGGAATCAGATCGTAAGATCATATTATGATATTATCACTAGAAATTTTTCGAAAGAACGGGATTGTAAGATTTTACAACCATGACAAAATCGCAAGACCTAGGATCGGTCGAGCTTTTTTGGATCGTAAAATCGTAGGATAGAATCGGGATTCTAATAAGGTCTTTCTCTTTTATCCATCTTTTTAGATGACATAATGAAGAGAAGATGTAACACCCCAGATTTTATAATAACGAGTAATTTACTAAAGTTGTAAATTTTATAAATCCGTCTTTTACTTTTGTTTGTTAAAATATTTTAACCCGATAATTTATGATTTTGTGGCTTTAAATTAATGTTAAATAGAATTTAGTTTAGTTGGGTAGAAACCGTCGCATATCAGTCCGTTATGAGTTCATAATCGGATTCTACGCGAAAATCCAAGTATGTTGACCCAATATGGAATTTGGACCTTCTATTACTTATCTTCTCAAAACAAACCTATTAAACCTCCTTATCCCTCCTCCTTCCTCTTCAAATTTCAGCAACATACTCACCTTCATCTTCTTCCTCAAACAACCAAAAACCACCATTAAACTTT